>CAUJRU010000330.1:0-232357 GCA_963277665.1 Viscum album | reverse complement strand
TTATGGTTGATATGATCCTTAGTGGATCCTCATAGTTTAAATCCATTCCATACTTATATGAATACTAATAGGTGTATATTAGGTTATTCTTATGACAAACCATGAAATGTAGTCTGTTGACTTAGTATTCTAGTTTTAATTTCACAATCTTATTGATTATTCATTTGTAACTATTAGTTGTTGTAGTTTAAATTAGGCCTAAAAAGTTTCATTAATGTTCTATTTGATTTTTTCTAATAATTTTCCATGTTTTTTGTTCCTAAGGCAACTCTTGTTGAATTAGAAGAAGTGGATGAGGATTCGGCTAATGGAATAGTGACAAACTCTCATTCCACTTTCGTTGTGATTCTAAAAATATTTATTCAAGTTAGAAAAGTATGATCAACCTATGGATCAAAAATAATGATGTGAGATGAATTGAATCAATTAATATGCTGAAATCATTTAAAAAAATTAAAAAAAACTCTAGCATCTCCATTAAAAGTTTTTGGTTTCACAAACTCATCTCATGGGGAGATTGGGAATGAAAATTGAACACAATTAAAATAAATTAGTATTGGGACTCGGTTCTTTCTTCAAAGAGGATAGTGTTATGGGGGTTTTTTTCTTATCTTAGTTGTTGAAAAAATTAATGGAGTTAAACTATATTGGTTTTAAATTCAATTTTAAAAGTAGTGACCTAAACTTGAATCATCCCCTTATCTTACTTATTAGATAATTATTCCAATTTATAATCTCATTTTTTCTCTTTAATCAAGTGAAATATTATTCAATTAACCTAAATTATAAATTTTTATTTAACTAAAAATATGAAATGAAGAATGAAACCTCCAATATCCTCTAATATAGTAATTAGATATCCCTAATTACTCTTAATTTAACACACTTCTCATGATGACATGTAATGGGGAAGACCTTAGTAACCTTTGTGTGTGATCTTGTAATGAACAGATAATAAATTCAAAGTTTGAGAAATAAGGAAATCACCTATTATCAATACATTTCAAATAACTCTAGAGATTAATAAAATATATTGATTAATTGAAATGGAGAATTCATTACAAGGGTATCATAATAATCACCTCAACTCAGCCACTAATGTATTAGTATTCTATCATCGATGTTATTAAAGAAAAATGAAATGAAATAAATCAGGAAATGAAGAAAAGAAGATATAATAGTAGATATAGTTTTGATGATCATGGATGTGACCTTTTATCCAATTAATTTTTAATCTTTTATAGAGAAATATTCATTTTCTTTAATCATCCATTTTTAGACATGTTATCATAATGAGATCATATTCCAACAAACCTCGCATGTCCGAATTATTCTGCAAATTCTGAGCCTATATATGTTGCTTTGAATTATAATCATATGTGTAGTGCAATGGTTGGTATTTCTCTAAATTAGTGTACTTGAATCTTTTATATTATAACTTTCTTCCCTGATGATCAAACACTTTAATCCTACATGGAGGATCGAATATAAATTATTCACTACTATGTAACTTCACTGGATGTCAAATTTCACTTTGGTAGATATATTATGTAAATTCTTAGATAGGGAGTTGGATTTTTAAGTGGAATGGGAATGGATATAATCATAATTAGACATAAAAATCTCATATGTGTGCCTCCACTTGGTCTTATATTTTTTTGGTTGTTTAATTATAGTATCTTCCCAATCATCAGGTTTATCTTAAAACATACACGGATTGTACTTTGGTTTGAAAATTCTAAAATATGGTTCATCATCTTCAACATATACTCATCCTCATCTTCCAAAAATGGAAACATAATTTCTTCAAACTTTTCCTTAATGTATCCTAGACTCAGGTGGCTCAATTTAAACTTGGTCAAGATCTGGGTTTCAATGTTCTAGTGATCTTGTTCTCAGTCATAGTAAATTTTGGGTTTCTTTATCAATATAAACTAATGGATTTGAGTATATAAATAAGCCTTTTACCAAGATCCTTTGTTCATTTTTGTGATACTGGTTTGGAAGTCGTATTGAAAACACCTTTGAGACATTCTTTTTTCAAGATCTTGTTCTTTTTTATTTGAATTTCTTCATCAAAGGTATCTATAACTCAATTTATTCTCTTAAAATTATCATTGGTAAAAAAACTTGGTATGCACCTCTTGGCAGAATCATAGCTAGCTTGTTTGGCATGAGTTGTCGCCACCTCTATCTTCCTAAAATAATATACATCTATAAAACTGAAATATCAATAATTGATTCATTGAATTAGTAGCCACATCCTAGTTTTATCATAATCAAACTATTCTTATTTACCATACATTTTCATACTTGACTTTAGTGGACCCTGTAGTTTTGGTTTTATTTCAATTGAAATTTCATAATAGTTATTCAATTATTCACTCGAGCTTAGGTATTCTTTTCCATGATTGTTTTCAAGTGGGTCCAGTTTGGATGTTTCAAATGAAATCTTGCATCTTCACTAGAGTTGGGATAGTTTTTCTTTCAAATATTTCCCTGTTTGAGCTTCAGATCTGAATCAATCTCATTCATCAATGTTTCGGTCTTCTACAATGGGTTTCCATTAGTGAGGATGGGACTTCGTCAAGCTTGAAAAGGCATATGACATGATTAGGTTTCATTGGTTATCACTGAGTGGAATTGATCTTGTAACACCCCAGGTAAATAAAGAATATGACATTTTCATATTTATCCATATTTGTGAATAAAATATTGATATGACTTTAAAGGGGACGCTATGCTCTATGGCGTACCCAACACGCAACAACGAGTTTCTTGGGATTCTTACGTTGCACTCTAATAATAAAATAATATTATTTTAAATGGTAGTTAACATGTAGCCGTTGTAATGGCGGGAATGGATATAAATAAATAAAATATAATTATATATGTTTTTAAATGTTTTTACATTTATCCAATAAAGGATAGAGGCTTAAAATACGGAAAGAATTCAATTTTAGGCGTATATGCCCTAGTTTTCACTAAAGGTTCACTTATCACCTTTTGATGTTGAACCATCATTAAATATAGTTCTGTTCACTCTTAAACATTCTTTTGGACCAAATAAAACTCTTATTAAGAATCTGGACATCAAAAATTACTTCGTGTAAATTTTTGGTATCTTTCTGATAAAGTTCATTTTTTTAATGAATAGTGTAAAATGTGGTATTTTAATTCAAAACCTCTTTTTAATCTAATTTATTTATATGATTATATTATCTTTTGAATTGGTTTTAAAGTGAAATTATAATATATTTTTACCATTAAATCCAATAGTGGTCGTTGGAATTAATTTCACTTTGAAATCAGACTTAAACCAGTGTCAGTCTTTTGATACTTATTGTTTCATAAAAACACGCTATTTGCTCTGACAGCAAGAATTAATTATTAAATTAATTAATGTGACTTATATGTTTTGAATTTTGTAAAATAGACTTCATTTTTGAATTCGGAATATCAAATATAGCTTAGGGTGAATTTTTGGGATTTTTCTAAAAAACATCAATTTTTGACGAATAGTGACACCACTAAGTGGTACTTATAAAAACTGATTTTTCCGTTTAAATGAAATTTTGCAATCTTTGTGTTTTGAATTTCAAAAATCCGACATACATGGTTTTCATTAAGAAGTAAAATGTGGTTCAATGGGATAAAAATAATTTTTTGGTGAATAGTAACTTATTAAGTTTTTAATCGCGATTAGAGGTAATTAGTGTAGTTTAAATTAAAAATAATGTTTTAATAATATGAAATGAACTTGACAAATGTCCTAACCTCATTGGATGTGTAATGGCCGACCCATAAAATCCATGGGTCAACTTGGGGACCCCGTGGAGCCACTTTGGTTGGGAAATGACATAAATAACTTTTTATTTTATGTAAAAGTAAAAATGACACAAACATGATATGTTTTACTAAAACAATTTTTAAGTGGGGTTATACAAGTCAGATGTTTTATTATAAATAATCATTGGAACTCTAAAACGATTTCCTACATCATAGTAATTTTTTTATAATTTTTAGACATTAAATAAATTAAATTATTTATGACATCATAATGATGCAGTGATGACATCATTATCTGACGATTTAAATAAAATGAGAAGATAATGTAAACTCTATGACCTACACATGTACAAAACTTATTGGATGGGTGGATTTCGAACCCTTATAACCTTATCCACGAATTATATAAATGTGGGACCTTTTAAAACCGAAACACATTTTCAAATAAAGTAATATTTCTTACTTACCAAAAGTGCCCCTCCTTTCCTCTTATAAAAGGCCCCCACCTCTACCTCATTTCACACACTCCTCAAGCCTTTGGCTCAGCCAACCCCTGCCCATTTACTCTCTCCACATCCCTCTCCTCATCCTAGAGGATTCCCTTTGGGAATAATCCTTTCAAAAGAAGGCTTTAGGATCAAATCAAAAGGAGTTACAATTTTAAAGGTAATTCATTCTCTCATGTTCATTTGTTTTATTTTGCTTCTCCAACCCCCTAAACTCTATTTATTTACTTCTTTTGTAACAAAACCAGTATCTTCAATATACTAGTATGTTTTTATAAGATTTATTCGAGCTACACATTCACACAACTACATCAAATGGTTAAAGAACATACGGTTTCCATGGATGGAGAAATTCTGCCTCCCGAAACGATGATTGTTCAATACTCATTTAACACCTTCAAAGGTGGCCATTATGATGTCACTATTTTTATATATGATATATAATATGTTTATTTTTTCCTTAAGCTTCTGTTTTTTTTTTCATTTTGGGCATACCTTTATGGTTTCCATTATGGGTAAACGCGATATCTTCATTTAAGGAAGTGCGCACTACCGCCCCCTCAAAGTGATTTGATTCGTTAAATACCATATGTGGGACGTATAAAGGATGGAACTATGATATTATATATTATATTATACTTTAATTATAATATACCTTTATATCATTATTATTCCATTCTATAAAATACGAAATAGAAATGAAAGTAGCGTCCATGCGTACATACGGCTTACCGTCTCCATGAACGGTGCATTTCATTTCTTAACTCTAAATTATTATGTAATGTTATAAATTCATGCATGTACTGGATATATATGAAATATATGATATCTAAATCATGAATAAAATTATGGATATAATAAACATTTGGCCACACGAACAACATGTAATTTTAAGAAGTCCACTTTCGACTTAAGAACCAAATATCGGAAAAACAAATATTATTAACTTAAATGATTACATAATGTTTTTGACATGGTAATAAGTGATATAAAAGGAATAATGAACTTGAAAAAGGTTCTTAAGGAAGTATAAATTAACTCAAGTTTATTATTCAGGAGATTAAAGAACGATCGAGTCAAGTCGGACCCGAGGTAAGGGATCCTACTCCTCTCTTTCTTTTTAAGTACACACTTTTATGTCATTCCTTTTAAAGCTCATCTTTCTTGTTATTGGGATGATCTTTTATATTACACTTACTGTAATTTTTATGTTCATGTGATGAGAGACCCTATTCTCTCTCATCAGTCCATTTTGGATGTTTTATGTGGCGCTGTTAGGCAGCCGAGTTTTCGTAAGGAATTTTTCATCTCACATTTATTCCCGTGAGATTTATGCTATATTTTCCACAAATTCCATTGAGTGGTTTATATACTGCCCATTATTCTAATTTATGTGTAATATAATTTCTTTTATGAGTATTTACATCAATGATCTATTGTCCTTCTTTCATGGGGTGTATGTTTTGAATGATACCCAAGTCGGTAAGGGAACCTTTCACCCTCCTTTTTTTTAAAAGACTTCTTTTGTTGGGTCTTTTAATTTACATATTGTTATGTTGGGATATGTTCTAATATATCCTTATTGATGTAAATTTTATGTCCAAGTTATGAGATACACTTTTTATCTCTCATCAACTCATTTTGATGTGATGTCGTTAGGCTGTCAAGGGAACTTTTTAACCCAATTTCGATTTCTTTGGGTTCAACATGTAGTCATTGAATATGTCATCCATTGAATATGTGTGAATGACCTTTTATTTTTTTACACTTAATATCCACTTATATTGGGTGTATTTATATTTGTCACACATATTTTTGAGATTGATTTGTCCTTAATTTAAGGATACCTTCTTTATAAGGGATTTCATCACATTTGACATTTCTATTGAGGGTTCATTGTTGTTATGCACCAATTCACTCTTATATGGTGTATATACTGTCCTTTAGAGTATTATATCATGAATCCATTTATTCTCATGATATTATAAAGTTCTGACTAAATGTTATTCCTCAATTATCGTATTCAAGTGTCTCTAATTTTGGTAAAACCCCTTTAACCAAAATATCGTTTTAAATGTTTTAATTATTTGTTCTTATTAATATCGATGTTTTCAAAATGGTTTTAAGGATTTATTTATATGGATATTAATGGTTTAAAATTTTAATCTTCAAGGTGGTATGGGACACTTTGATTCAAAAATCTCTTTATTAAATGTTTTAAATGGTTTTGGAAATGGTTTCTTTTTGAATGGATTCATTATTTCAATATACTAAAATGTTATATTGTGATTGAAATGTGGAAATTCTATGTTTCCTTTATTCATGTTTTATGTGATACGATTATGTTATGGTCCTTGGGCATTGTTATGAAGAACGGGTGGTTCTGTGATAAACTAAGGGCGGGTGAGCCCGTTATAGCTCTCCAATGCATTGGGTAACGCGAAGGAGTGAAACGTTAAGGTTTCTCCGAAGAGATTTAGGGAATATACTATGATGGGTATTCCAAACGTAACCAAGAGGGTTACTCCCTAAGTAAGAATGTTATGAATGCCTCAAGTTACCTTTATGTCTTATGTTTTCTATGATTTAATCATGATTTGATATGCCTATGTTTTATGGGAAAAGTGTGATTTCATTCTAATGTATATATGAACTCATGTTTCCTTTCCATATTTTTATAACTCTTACTGAGCTTTTTATGCTCATCCCATGTTTTTGAAATTTTTTTCACAGGTCAAGGGAAAGGTACATGATGTGATAATAGTGTCAGGGATGTGTCAAGAAAGAATCCATGTTTTATTTTAAATATGTTTCCGTTGATGGGAAGAATGAATATTGTCTTTTATGTAACCACTTTGTTTAAATGTGGAATGTAATGCAAGTTTCATGATCTAATTCTCAAAAACTCTAAACCTGAAAATATCCTCAATGTGTAATCTTGTAATAACTCAAGATTAAGTAAGGTTTAAGGCTGGGGCCTTATAGTTGGTATCAAAGGGAGGTTTAGATAACTTTAGAGGTTAGGGTATTCTTTAAGCATAAGTGAAATTACTATAATGGTTAGGATTTCAGAAAGAGTCCCAGTTTTAGATAAATTGAATGAGTAAGTATATCTTAGTTTTTATCTTATTCATTAGTACATGATGGTTTTGTTGATATACTCACACAGACCTTTTTGGTTTTAGTAAATGGTTGGATCTAGCAGGCACCAAAGTAACAGTGGATGTGAAGGAAACTGTGACAGTTTTTTGAGAAAGCAACTGAATGATATGGGTGCAGCAATGAGAACTCTTTTGATTATCCTCAACCAACTATCTGGAGTCATGATTGACCACCTAAACCTTGGAGATTTCTCTAAGGCATCATATATGCAAGAAACAAATCCCTACGGATGTACAGGTAATAATCATAAAGGTAAGTGTGTTCAAAAACCTATGTGTCAAATATGTGGAAAGAAACACCTAGGAAAATGTTTCAAAGGGACAGAAATATGCTATAGATGTGGAAATGAAGGTCATAAAGCAAGAACCTGCCATGGAAAAAGGAAGCATCCAGTTGACTCGGGGAAAGGGAAAGAAGTTCTTTCTAAGGGATCAATTGAATGTTTTAAATGTGGTGTGCATGGTCATTATGCAAACACATGTCCTATGAAGAAGTTTCGTGAATGGGGTCACCAAGAGCGTACCAATATTCGTTTACCAATACCTAATGCCATTCCGATTGAGGATGAAGGAACTGACAATGACCAATCAAAGGTATGTACTATTTCATGACTATAGTTTTCTTATTTTGGAATCTTAGGATATGATTCATGATTTTGTTTGTAGGAAAGAGGTATTTCAGAATAAGTTGGAAAGGAATGGATAATGGATCATGAAGAATGTTGAATGAGTAAGATGTCAACATATAAGGGCTTCAAGAGTTATGGTGAAATTCTTAAGAGTATTAAGTCTCTTTTGATGATGGGGTTACATTAGAAGAATTTTTATATTATGTGTAACCCTGATGTTTAATATAGGAAAATTTTATTTAAGTGATAGTTATCTTTTCTTTTGTGGACATAGTTATAAAGAACCATTTGGGTTTATATGATCCTTACTTTTGAGGTAATTATGGGTTACTATATGTTATGATTGAAGTGAAAGGCATGAGATAAAATTGAGGATAAATTATGTTATGGTTATTTTTGATGATTTTATCCCTTTTTGGGGAATGATTTGATAATTATATAGTTTTGGAAAAAGGACAACACGTAGACCGTGTGACTACCCGTCGTGTCGGACAAAGCTGCGGGAATCGAACCCACAATCAAAGTGCAACTGTTATTTATCACCTACCACTGGACTACGTGAAGTCCCTGGTTAGTTTGACTGATTCTTTTTTTAAGAGTAAGTTGATTTTGGGTTATTTATGAAAAAGATTAACCTATCATAGAGGATATGTGATTAGGTTAATTACTTTTCAATACGAGACTTTAGGAGCAACTGATGTTGTTTGGAGATAAATGTTATGATTTAACTTGTAAGACTATGTGACTAAATCCTTAAAATATTTGGGTTTCAATCTTATATTGGTTTACTTTGAAGAATTTTATGGACAAATTGTTTATCGGATGCTCCTCTTCGAACTTTGGGTTTTGTTGGACAAATTTTGGAGATTAATCATGGATTTTCATTTTAATGGGTTATCCTTTTCTGGATTATCTGACCTTGTACTAACCTTTTTTGTTTTGATTTTGGTTAAAGCCTAAGGAAATGGGATGTATATAGTTCTCTTTTGTGGATTAGGTGATTCTCTAGAAGTTGATTATAGTACTCTTAATGCGAACAAGTCTCCCTAAATACTCATCTTTTGGAAAAAAATATGAGTTTGATTAAGGAATCTAGTAAAAGTTGAAAGTCAACATCATAAGTGATTATGTTTACATATGAATAAATTCCTCAATAAAAAGTAACTTAAAACAAAAATTTTGTCTATTAACTTTTCCTACTGGGGAACCCAACACCGTTTAACCCATCACAAGTTTGTGATTTTCTTATTGTTAACTTTCTCCTAAACATGTTTTCTATCACTCTCCATCAGAACATGACCCTATGTTTTCTCCTCCATGTCCATGTTTTCCTATATGGAGTCCTAGTATGGGTTAACTTGGGTGACCTCTGTTTTTATCTTTCTTTATTTTAAAGTGATTGTTTTACCGACTCTTGTTCCGATGTGGGACTTTCAAGGATGTTTCCAAGCTCAATTTTTAAAATTGCGAGGACGTAATTCCCAAAACGGGGGGAAGGATGTAACACCCCAGGTAAATAAAGAATATGACATTTTCATATTTATACATATTTGTGAATAAAATATTGATATGACTTTAAAGGGGACGCTATGCTCGATGGTGTACCCAACACGCAACAACGAGTTTCTTGGGAATCTTACGTTGCACTCTAATAATAAAATAATATTATTTTAAATGGTAGTTAACATGTAGCCGTTGTAATGGCGGGAATGGATAGAAATAACTAAAATATGATTATATATGTTTTTAAATGTTTTTACATTTATCCAATAAAGGATAGAGGCTTAAAATACGGAAAAAATTCAATTTTAGGCGTATATGCCCTAGTTTTCACTAAAGATTCACTTATCACCTTTTGATGTTGAACCATAATTAAATATAGTTTTGTTCACTATTAAACATTATTTTGGACCAAATAAAACTCTTATTAAGAATCTGGACATCAAAATTTACTTTGTGTAAATTTTTGGTATCTTTCTAATAAAGTTCATTTTTTTAATGAATAGTGTAAAATGTTGTATTTTAATTCAAAACCTCTTTTTAATCTAATTTATTTATATGATTATATTATCTTTTGAATTGGTTTTAAAGTGAAATTAGAATATATTTTTACCATTAAATCCAATAGTGGTCGTTGGAATTAATTTCACTTTGAAATCAGACTTAAACCAGTGTCAATCTTTTGATACTTATTGTTTAATAAAAACACGCTATTTGCTCTGACAGTGGGAATTAATTATTAAATTAATTAATGTGACTAATATGTTTTGAATTTTGTAAAATAGACTTCATTTTTTAATTTGGAATACCAAATATAGCTTAGGGTGAATTTTTGGGATTTTTCTGAAAAACATCAATTTTTAATGAATAGTGACACCACTAAGTGGTACTTATAAAAACTGATTTTTCCGTTTAAATGAAATTTCACAATCTTTGTGTTTTGAATTTAAAAAATCCGACATACATGGTTTTCATTAAGAAGTAAAATGTGGTTCAATGGGATAAAAATAATTTTTTGGTGAATAGTAACTTATTAAGTTTTTAATCGCGATTAGAGGTAATTAGTGTAGTTTAATTTAAAAATAATGTTTTAATAATATGTAATGAACTTGACACATGTCCTAACCTCATTGGATGTGTAATGGCCGACCCAGACAAGCCATGGGTCAACTTGGGGACACCATGGAGCCACTTTGGTTGGGAAATGATTTAAATAACTTTTTATTTAATGTAAAAGTAAAAATGACACAAACATGATATGTTTT
Organism: Viscum album; assembly: GCA_963277665.1. NCBI lineage: Eukaryota > Viridiplantae > Streptophyta > Magnoliopsida > Santalales > Viscaceae > Viscum > Viscum album. The sequence continues at coordinate 221,507 of CAUJRU010000330.1, read as the reverse complement.
ACTAAAACAATTTTTAAGTGGGGTTATACAAGTTAAATTTTTTATTATAAATAGTAATTGGAAAGATAAAACGATTTAATACATCATAGTAATTTTTTTATAATTTTTAGACATTAAATAAATTATATTATTTATGACATCATAATGATGCAGCGATGACATCATTATCTGACGATTTAAATAAAATGAGAAGATAATGTAAACTCTATGACCTACACATGTACAAAATTTATTTGGTGGGTGTATTTCGAACCCTTATCACCTTATCCACGAATTGTATAAATTTGGGACCTTTTAAAACCGAAACACATTTTCAAATAAAGTAATATTTCTTACTTTCCAAAAGTGCCCCTCCTTTCCTCTTATAAAAGGCCCCCACCTCTACCTCATTTCACACACTTTTCAAGCCTTTGGCTCAGCCAACACCTGCCCATTTACTCTCTCCACATCCCTCTCCTCATCCTAGAGGATTCCCTTTGGGCAGAATCCTTTCAAAGGAAGCCTTTAGGCTCAAATCAAAAGGAGTTACACTTTTAAAGGTAATTCATTCTCTCATGTTTATTTTTTTTATTTTGCTTCTCCAACCCCCTAAACTCTTTTTATTTACTTACTTTGTAACAACACCAGTATCTTCAATATACTAGGATATTGTTATAAGATTTATTCGAGCTACACTCTCACAAAACTACATCAAATGGTTAAAGAACATACGGTTTCCGTGGATGGCGAAATTCTGCCTCCCGAAACAATGATTGTTCAATACTCATTTACACCCTTCAAAGGTGGCCATTATGATGTAACTATTTTTATATATGATATATAATATGTCTATGTTTTCCTTAAGCATCTGTTTTTTTTCATTTTGGGCATACCTTTATGGTTTCCATTATGGGTAAACGCGATATCTTCATTTAAGGAAGTGCGGACTACCGCCCCCTCAAAGTGATTTGATTCGTTAAATACCATATGTGGGACGTATAAAGGATGGAACTATGATATTATATATGATATTATACTGAAATTATAATATACCTTTATATAATTATTATTACATTCTATAAAATACGAAATAGAAATGAAAATAGCGTTCATGCGTACGTACGGCTTACCGTCTCCATGAACGGTGCATTTCATTTCTTACCTCTAAATGATTATGTAATTTTATAAATGCATTCATGTACTGGATATATATGACATATATGATATCTAAATCATTAATACAATTCTGAATATAATAAACATTTGGCCACACGAACAACATGTAATTGTAAGAAGTCCACTTTCGACTTAAGAACCAAATATCGGCAAAACAAATATTATTAACTTAAATGATTACATAATGTTTATGACATGGTAATAAGTGATATAAAAGGAATAATGAACTTGAAAAAGGTTCTTAAGGAAGTAGAAATTAACTCAAGTTTATTATTCAGGAGATTAAAGAACGATCGAGTCAAGTCGGACCCGAGGTAAGGGATCCTACTCCTCTCTTTATTTTTAAGTACACACTTTTATGTCATTCCTTTTAAAGCTCATCTTTCTTGTTATTGGGATGATCTTTTATATTACACTTACTGTAATTTTTATGTTCATGTGATGAGAGACCCTATTATATCTCATCAATCCATTTTGGATGTTTTATGTGGTGCCGTTAGGCTGCCAAGTTTTCTTAAGGAATTTTTCATCTCACTTTTATTCCCGTGAGATTTATGCTATATTTGCCACAAATTCCATTGAGTGGTGTATGTACTGCCCATTATTCTAATCTATATGTAATATACTTTCGTTTATGATTATTTACATCAATGATCTATTGTCATTCTTTCATGGGGTGTATGTTTTGAACGATACCCAAGTCGGTAAGGGAACCTTTCACCCTCCTTTTTTTTAAAGACTTCTTTTGTTGGGTCTTTTAATTTACATATTGTTATGTTGGGATATGTTCTCATATATCCTTATTGATGTAAATTTTATGTCCAAGTTATGAGATACACTTTTTATCTCTCATCAACTCATTTTGAAATGATGTCGTTAGGCTGTCAAGGGAACTTTTTAACCCAATTTCGATTTCTTTGGGTTCAACATGTAGTCATTGAATATGTCATCCATTGAATATGTGTGAATGACCTTTTATTGTTTTACACTTAATATCCACTTATATTGGGTTTATTTATATTTGTCACACATATTTTTGAGATTGTTTTTTCCTTAATTTAAGGATACCTTCTTTATAAGGGATTTCATCACATTTGACATTTCTATTGAGGGTTCATTGTTGTTATGCACCAATTCACTCTTATATGGTTTATATACTGTCCTTTGGAGTATTATATCATGAATCCATTTATTCTCATGATATTATAAAGTTCTGACTAAATTTTATTCCTCAATTATCATATTCAAGTGTCTCTAATTTTGGTAAAACCCCTTTAACCAAAATATCATTTTAAATGTTTTAATTATTTGTTCTTATTAATATCCATGTTTTCAAAATGGTTTTAAGGATTTATTTATATGGATATTAATGGTTTAAAATTTTAAGCTTCAAGGTGGTATGGGACACTTTGATTCAAAAATCTCTTTATTAAATGTTTTAAATGGTTTTGGAAATGGTTTTTTTTTAATGGATTCATTATTTCAATATACTAAAATGTTATATTGTGATTGAAATGTGGAAATTCAATGTTTCCTTTATGCATGTTTTATGTGATATGATTATGTTATGGTCCTTGGGAATTGTTATGAAGAACGGGTGGTTCCGTGATAAACTAAGGGCGGGTGAGCCCGTTATATCTCTCTAATGCATTGGGTAACGTGAAGGAGTGAAACGTTAAGGTTTCTCCGAAGAGATTTAGGGAATATACTGTGATGGGTATTCCAAACGTAACCAAGAGGGTTACTCCCTACGTAAGAATGTTATGAATGCCTCAAGTTACCTTTATGTATTATGTTTTCTATGATTTATTCATGATTTGATATGCCTATGTTTTATGGGAAAAGTGTGATTTCATTCTAATGTATATATGAACTCATGTTTCCTTTCCATATTTTTATAACTCTTACTGAGCTTTTTATGCTCATCCCATGTTTTTGAAATGTTTTTCACAGGTAAAGGGAAAGGTACATGATGTGATGATAGTGTCAAGGATGTGTCAAGAAAGAATCCATGTTTTATTTTAAATATGTTTCCGTTGATGGGAAGAATGAATACTGTATTTTATGTAACCACTTTGTTTAAATGTGGAATGTAATGCAAGTTTCATGATCTAATTCTCTAAAAATCTAAACCTGAAAAGATCCTCAATGTGTAATCTTGTAATAACTCAAGATTAAGTAAGGTTTAAGGCTGGGGACTTATAGATCTATTTTATAGGGTTCGTCGACTTTCTCTTCAACCAGTGAGAAGAGTTTTTTATCTTGGTTCCCCATCTTGGATTCTAAATTTATTCAATGTTCAAACTCTTAAAACATTATTATTCTTCAATATTTAATATAATTTTTGTTTAATACATGAATTTTTTTCTTCCCCAAATTTATCAATGGCTCATATTTTTTCTCATTTGTACTATCTCCTTTAGTTATAATGCCACAAAAACATCAATCATAGTTTTTGGCCATTTTCTGATTTTGGCATTAAATTATTTAATAGTGTGAGGTAGATTTTTGAGGTAGTCGAAGGGTTTTTAGTGGAGATGGAATATTTTATTGAATTGACCACACAAAGGGGGTTAATTCCATGGTAAATTACCAATGATATTGTGGTAGATCATTTTTTCCACATGGTCTCTTCATATATTTGTGGTATTTTCACTCATTCTCACAGTAGATTGAAGTGTAGTGGTGTGTTATATTGCATAGGGATATGATAGGAGGTATGGTCAATTTGGGCCTTTTAATCTTTTAGTAGGGTGTGTTCAATTGAGAGGTGTGGTTGATTTATTACTTTTTAGATTTTTAGCAGGGTGGATTGACTATAATAAGAGGATATTTTTTCATCTCTTGGAATGGGGAGACTCACGGTATCTTTCCTTTGAAAAAATTAAGGATGTGGTTCCACAATCGATTTTCCATGAGATATCATGGTCGATCCATTCCTTTTTCTTTTTTTAGTTTATTGATCAACCACGTAAAGGGGTGATGTCATAGTCATTCTAATACTTTTTAATTTTTTCTAAAAAATCCAGCAGTCTTATAGTCCCTCCAACACTTTACTTATTTTTTATTTTACCTGGACAACACACAAACATTTTTTTAAAGTTTAATCATTTTTTGAATTAAAATAACATTAAAACACAAATAGAATTCTAAATTTAAACATTAAATAATATAGAATTAATTCCATTTAAAATCATGATTTATACAATTAAATTCCATATTCAAAAATCGCAATTAGTTTCCAAACCATCAATTTAAATCCTATTTTCAAAATAACTCAAATAATATTCAAATAAATGTTTCATAAATTCCATATTGAATAAAATCAAAAAATATATTTCAAATTTCAAAATCAATGTTTGTTTTTATAATTGTAATTAAAAAAATTAATAAATCACAAAAAAAAAATTGAGCCAATTGAAATTTATGTTCATAATTCACCACACCATAAAAAATCAAAATTTTACCTAGGATTTTAGTTGAATTATGGAGTATTTTTAGTGAATAATATACAAAATATTTTCAAATTTTCAACTCACATAAATAATCTTGCTCTATATCTCAATGGGTTCCACTTGAATATATTGATGGGATTCATGTATATCGGTAAGAATATGATCTTTTCCTTGGGTCTTCACTAGAACATGTTATTGATCTCCTCTATAAGGAATAGGTATATAAGACTGGCCCTGATAAATAATCATAGTATGTCAGTGATCTCTATTATGTTGGAATGAATATAATCCTTCACTTAAGTGACTATCGAGGCATTCTAAAGAACTCTAATTGGAACAAGAATATGGGATTGATCTTGTTATTTATTCTTTATCAGGATATTATGACGATTATTCTTAATGAGTAAAGGTCTCATGTAAAATTCATACTTTTGTTTCTAATGGATTTTTTTACCTGTGGCATTTTTGTTGGTGTGAACCTACTTTCCAAAGGTAGAAGGTCACTTGTAATTTTATCAATGATTCTTTGTAATGCACATTGGTTGAATAGATGGGTTCTTGGGCTCATCACACCCATTAACTGGAATTTGTTCCTAATGTGGGACTCTCTTAAAGATTTAGTTCATATTTTTGAATCCTTCCCAAATATCAATGTGGGACTGATTACCTTTGTGTTAGCAATTTGATTGATACCATGCATCGATGTGAATATATTTATGTATCAGAGGTTCTCCATCAATTAGACCATCTGTATATATTATAGGTTCTCCATATGAATTATCATCTATATATGTTATGGGTTTTCTGTATTTTTTTATTAGATAGTGATGATATGTTTTAAAGCCTCATGATGGAGGAATCATCCATCTTATCAACATCTAAGAAGGTGGTAGGTATTGTGGAATGAGGATTAGACCCATAAGAGGGGATTTCTGCATATCGATATGAATTTATTAAGAACATGCATAGTTAGATTACACTTAACATCACACATCATACCTTTTTAGGTCATGTGAAAATGATAATCATGGTATATTTGAAGGTCATGTGGCCATGACCTCTTCTAGGAAGCATAAAGTTGTGTGTAATGGAATACGAGGTGAAAAGTGTTTAGTAATGGTTAATGTATAACTTACATATGATCATCACTTTTTAGTCCATCCAAAATATTTTAAATGAGACAAGAGATAGCATGATAAGCCTGTGAAAAATTTGGGCCTGGTAAGAATAAATTATATTGATTATGGAGAGTATGATCCAATAAGAATTTCGTTGTTTATAGGGAGTATATCCCTTTGAGTGTATGGATTCATAGGTGATATGGCCCAGTGGAAGTATGGTTTTGATGTTGATTTTTAACCTTAAATCCACATTTTATAGATCCTTATCAATAATAATAAAATCCCATGTAGATCAATTTTCATATCTTATGGTCTTCTAAAAGAAGTTTATAGTTTGATATCATGAGTTAAGGATGTTTTCATATATTTTTACATTGTGGGATAAGGATTCTAGTATCATCAAAGGGTATAAAATGGAATATTTAATGTGTCACACATAAAGGGACTTCACAAGTATAGATATGTACATGTTGTTTGTTTGTAAATAAATAAGGGAGAATGAGGGGGGTTTATGGGGAATATGTTATGATGTGTAAAGACAAGGGATTACACTTAATAGGAGTCACAAACATGGTTATGGGTTTATAAGTGACCATATCCATCTATTATGACCCTTTTCATGTTTCCAAATATTATGGTGCTCAAAGGAGGCCCATAGAATTTCAAGAGATGTTTGGAAACTAAAAGATAGAAGCATGGATAATTCATGACATTTAAGGGTTTCATTTTATGAATGTGTATTCATGAATTGGATTCCATTTATGGATTGTGTGAGACTATATCACATGGTTCCTCATGACATGAATTATTTTGAGATTAAATTGATTGAGTCAACATTTTTTTGGTGGTACATAAAATATGATAATTTCACAATGTGAAAGGGTTTCATTCCATTAAAATTATCTAAAGTGAACACTGATATAAATTGAATCATCTTAGGTCTTTCTTAGACTAGAAAAATTTATCTGAAACCTCAAGTGGATAACATCTCTCTTTATAGGTTTCTTTTTGTTCAGTTGATGGGGATCAATTCATAGTTTCCAGTGTTCGATATGTGGTGTTCTAAAGTACATCCTACCTTTTCTCTCAGGGTTCTTCAATTTGGATCCTCCTACTTCTTCTTTCTATATGATGTCATTTTCTCTCTATCATTTTAATGGAGTTTTATTGGTTATTTTTTAGTGCATTTTTTGGTGTGGCATCCTTTGAGGGATGTAGCTCTTATGGGAGGGGTGATCAGTATCTTTGAAATTGTTTTGTTCTCGTGAAAATAACGTTCATACCTTTGAGGTAGGGTATTTTTTCTAATATTTATTTACATGAAATAGTAATGTTGGAATGGTTTAGACATTTGGATATAAATGTAATTAACCTCATAAATATTGAACCATATTAATAAATAATTTTTTTTGGTGATCACATGTATTATCTTTCTACTTGATGACGTTTTTCCTCTTGATTTACTAGTAATATGATATCTATGTTATTCTTGTTATCATTTCATTTTATGATATAGAGTATCATGTTTTTCTTGATGAAAAATGGTAAATAATGTAAAGAGGGAATAAATTGATTAATTATCTTAATAAATAAATTATAATCATGTTTTAATGAATCTAGTATTTCTTATAATTTGATGATAATAAAATTTATGCAATGTGCATGCATAATTAAATGCATTCTTACATGATAATGGAATTGAAAAATAATGTGAATCATGTTGATAATTATTTTTGAGAATAATTAAAAACAAAATTTTAATGATAATTGTAATTTTATAAGTTTTTTGAAACTAGTTTTAGAGTTAAGGGAATATTTATATTTTCATATATTTTTATATCCTGATTCCATAGTATTCTTATAGTTGGAGCCAGTGAAAAATTAAATGTTTACTTCAAGATGAAATAATAACCAGTTTTGTGATAAAGATAATTTCTATATCCTGAGTTACCCATTTTATTGAGAAGGTTGGGTGCCTTATGATTGGATCTATGAGAGATCATTTTTTTTTTTTGAAGGATGAATGCCTTCTTTTAGGGATATTATTTCAATATTGACTATGGTTTTCTATTGTTTCCTTGTTGTGTTCTCTAGATGTGAACTTATCTATATGACGTGTTATGATCCTTGAATATATGATGTGATATGTGGGTGGGGAGGGCTCAATTTTGTGGCAGAATTTGACACCTATGATGGTGAGATGTATTTGGATATTCATGTTGGTGTCATTGGTAAAGCTGAAGATGATTTAATGGGTTGAATTTAGGCTTACCCATTTATGAGATGTTGAGATATGGGATGCTCTCCTATGAATCTGTTTAATGGATAATTTCCAGGTTACTTGTTTTATCTACATTCCTTTCCCCACTTCTTAAGGAATCAAAATGTGCTTGGTTTCATGTTTCCTCTTGGTGGTAGCATATCACGGTTTTCCTAGAGTATTTGGATTATCTAATTATGCTAATAATGAATAAATTATTCTTAACTCAGGGGTTTGGAATTGATGGAATACAAATACTGAAAATATGTTAATCTTTAGAAATCGTTTACTTGGTTTAGATTATTCCTGGTGGGAATAGACTTTACAATGGTTGTTAATGAAAATATCTTGAAATAATGTTAATGGATAATAAAATAATTAAATAAAGGAAATGATAAAAATATAAATAAGTAATTGATGTGGATATTTAAATTATCATGTTCTTATAGGATATCAATTATCTATTAGTGGAAGTCAAGTGTCAGTGTGATGACAGTTGTGGTTGAGCTTCAAACTAGGTTATTCCCATAGTGTGGTTATGAGCTATATTATATCATGTATATTATTTAATTTCATACTATTCCCCACACATGTCAGTTAGGGTGACTGGAACCCAGTGGAATTTGGGATAGTGTTTTCCCCATCATCCTAAGGGGAGGATGGATGGCTTACTACCCCCTCTGGCTCTGCACTCTTCTCTTAGTAGTTACTTGTGTTGTTATACACAGAAGTTAGTTTCCCCCATATATATTTGTATAGGGTTATTATGGATTTTTTTTATTTCATATACATGTATTAAGTGATATTTTATCTAAATATTATTATATGTTTGATGTGTATAGGTTGTGATGGCTTGTGGTATATTACTCGATGTATAGGCTGTAATGGATTCAGGTATAATACCTGATGTATGATACATGTCATAAAAGTTATAGTGGCTCATGAAAACAACATGGTTATTATATATGGGGATGTAATATGGGATTATTTAATGATGTGATGCACAAGTTGCATGTTTTTTTGTCTTTCCCAAGTGTCTTCGAGCTGGATTATTTTAGAGAGAGATAGATCAGGACATGCGACATTTGGGAAGATTAGAAAACCAGTGGGGAATTAGGATAGGGGTACCCTTGATGTTTTATTATTATATTGTATTTTATCTTCTATGTGATACTTGGTGAGATTTATCCATGGTGAGGTTGGGAACTTAGTATACCTATTTAGGTCATGATTTAGTTTCACTATTTTTTACTATTAATTACAAAGATTTATTTGTCTTTTTCATGAGAGGATTCAAATAGGATCTTGTTGAGTATAATACTATGATCACCCTATATATATATATATAATGTAGTATAGGTCAATTGGGGTAGTTTAGAGATCATTTTGATGTTACTAGCTCATGGTTTCTCATGAGCTATTTGGGCTTCGTGGTTTCTATCATCTTTACCTTTTGGTACTTATAGTTCTCCTTCCAATTTATTACTACTTCATGATATTTTTTGTTTTCACTTGGTATTTATTTATATATATGTATGAGTAGTATTTTATTGTTGTATCCATATTATCTCTCTATTTTTTATGTTATCTTATAGGTTAATTCATCCAATATATATGTTTATTATACCCATGGTGCTAGTCACCAACCCGAGGCCTACTAGAGGTAGGACTCAGGCAGTAACCATATACCTTCCCTCATTACTGTCCTATGAGGGGCACTATATGGGGGAGGGGATCTTCACATAGTAGTATTAGAGGTTCAGGTTAATGGATAAGAAGGATTATGGAGTTATACACATGTTAGATTTTATAGGTTAGTAAGGAAATAGTGTTTACTAAGATTAGTAATGAATTTAAACATTATAAATCTACTGAGATATAGATATTTAGTCCCCCCTATTACCTAATTCCTGGGAATTTATGTTTACCAATCCCACTAAATGAAGTGATATTGATTTTAGGGAGATAACTAGGAAAGGATCATGCACCATTCTTCTATGTGCCTATGTTTAATATGGATTGACCTTGGGATAGGTAAAAGCCTTAAAATATTACAATTAATTAATTAATTAATGTTAATTATTCTATATTTTGTGTTTCAAATATCTAACACTTTGTTTATTATTTTCATGCATGACTCCAAGTCAACACCATCATCAGGTTCATCTATGTTCAGTAGGATATTCCAGCAGAATGTTGTAGAGTATCGGTGAATGATGAAGACACTTGGAGGAGGGCACTTCGAGAGTTACACCATCAAAGTGTATAGAATTATGAGGGATCTATTTAATGTTTATTCATAGATTATTGGTTTTATAAGGATGATATATCTTTTAGTTCAATCTATTCTTGAAAGGATAACAGGGTTTTGTTAGTTGTGACAATGCTACATAGAGCAACAAGGTTGTGGCGGTTCTTGTTCCTCATGGATCACAAGGAGTTGGAAATTTTGTTGGATAATTTTTTAGTTTTTTTCTAATAAAAGTTAATTTATTTGATTGAAAAGTGGTACAATCACTAGGATATTCTTGCCCTTTGATAGGGGAGTTCCCGCATGAAAGTGTTTGGTATCCATTTCAGGACCTTTCTATGATAGTATTTAGATCTATTTCCATATGAGGATGTTAAGGAGATAAATATTAGGAGGATTTGTGTCCAAATATCCCATTCTAGGTCACCCAATTTATGCTAAATATGTATTTTTTGGTGATGGTGAGAGTAGAGGTTATTGAGAGGATGTTGTCTAGAACTGGATCCTCACGAGAGGGGATTCATCAGGATTCCTTGTGAAGAAAATTTGTGGTCTGGGGTGCCTAGTTTCTAAGGAATCATAGATTTCAGTCAGCTGGGGTAATTCTAATCTATCTTCCTATAGTTTCTCTAGGGGAAATGGCTCTCAGACCTATTCCAAGGGATCATACGTGTGTTTTTCTTGTGGAGGATAAGGTCATTATTGTTGAGAGTGTCTGACCTTTCTGAAAATTTAGTGTTTGTCGGGTTTTCCGCTTCAGGTTCCTCCATTGATGTATTTTTACTTAAGTAAGAGGCATGAGGGTGTTATAGTTTGGCCTTAATATAGAGGAGATGGATCTGGCATAGTACATCCTTGGGATAATCGACATCCTCATAGAGTATAGAGCATCATAGATGTGGTCTTTAGCAAAGTTAGAGAGGCCATGGAGTAGGTCATGGTCAGAATCATACATTATCATTTCCATCACTGGGTGATCCATACAATTTATATGAATACTTTTCTTGTTTGTACTTGGATTAATTATTTGTTTGATTCAAGATTTATGCACTCATTTATATCACCTACCCTCATCCATTCTTTAGGATTTGAGGTAGAGAGGCTTCCAGTTCCCTTGGCATTGACTACACTAGTCAGTGGTTGAGTGGACTTGTTTTAAGTATATATAGACTATGATATAGTACTATGGAAGCATCAATCTTGGGGATATTTCTTATTTTTATGGATACCTCCTTATGACATCATCCTTAAAATGGATTTCTTATATTCTGTGTAAGATATCATGGATTACATCAAGTAGCAGGTTTATTTTCTAAGAATTTGATGAAGAGTTAGAGGTGTTTATGGGAGATATATAACCTTGTATGGGTAAGAGGCGTATTCTATCCTTATCTTATTTGATGTTAAATATGATTCTATGTTCATCGGAAGTTCATAATTTAGTGTTTCCCAGGGTCATAGAAGAGTCCATGATCTCTTACTAGAGGAGTTGTAGCATTACCCCCTTTACAAGAGATAAAGTATGGGATCAAGATGAATCTGAGGTCATATTTTATCTTTATGTCTTTATATAGGATTCCACCTTCTAAGTTGTTATATATTTGAGTATAACTTGATGATCTGTTTTCGTGAGGTTTTTTTAGATAAGGGTGTTACCTTGTGGTGCACCAATTTGGTTCTTGAAGAAGTTCGATGGTGTTATATAGCTTTGTATCTATTATCATATATGAAAAAAAAGTGATAGTAATGAACTAATATCATATTTCATGGATTGATGATTTATTTTATCAGCTTAAGGGAGAAATTTAGTTCTCAAAAATCGATTTTCGATTAGGATGTCATCAAATACGGGTGAAGGATAAGGATATTCATAACTCTACATTCAATTTTCCGCATTTTAACTGTGATTTCATTGTGATTTCATTGATTATGATGAATTAAATAGTATTTTTCATGGGTTTGATGAATGCATTATTTAGAGAGTTCTTGGATAAGTTCACGATGGTTTTCATAAATAAAATAATTTTGTAATTTGTGTCTAAGGAGGAGAATATAGAGCATCAAAGATCCATTTTGGGAGTTCATTGTCATGATGGTCTATTCAAGAAGTTATCTAAGAGTGATTTATAGGATCGTGAAGTCTGTTTCATGGGTTATGTCATGTCCTAGTAGGGAGTAGTTTTGGATCCTTTGAAGATATAGGTAGTTACTTCTTGGGAATCCCTTAAGACAGTGGAAGAGGTTCAAAGTTTCCTAGTTATTATAAGATATTACATGAGTTTCAAGGCTGATTTATCTAAGGTTTTGACTCCTCTAATAGCATTTACTATAAAATATCAAGAATTCTTGAAAAATGAACAGTTCTAGGTAGATTTCAAGTACCTTAAGGAGAATTCAGCCAATGCTCTTGTCCTTTGTTTTCCAATAGTGGGACTTGAAGTTACATAAACATTGGTGGATGGAATTATTATAGTGTTACAAATTTAATATTTTATATATGCCAAGAAAGGGAAGTATTGTAGCTGATACGCTGAGCAGGAAGTCATGTAGTGATACTGTGCATGAATCTAGATTTTTTTTAAGAGTGATGGAAAAACACTCAATGATATAACTAGATATGGTAGAGTTTGGAGGTATAGGTTATCATTTCTTGATGATGGTATAGTATCAATTTTTGAATCCTGTAGAGGAGTCCAAGTTGGGTGATTCTCAAGTGGATGTCTCAAGAGACAAAATTATTTTTGGTGATTCCCCTGATGGTTGGTCTGAGGAAGGATATTTTTCCCTTCATCGATGTATGATATAGTTCTATTTAAGTTATATATCTCACCTTTGGTAGTACATCCCAACATGAATAAGATATAATAGGCTTTGAGATGTCATGTTCGTCATCCTGGGTTAAAGCGTGTAGTTTCATAGGTCATCTCTTGATGTTTGTTTTTCCAGAATGTTAAGGTTAAGCATCGTGTTCCTGATGGTTTTCTATAGGCATTATATATTCCTCATTTAAACTGGGAAGACATATCAATGGACTTCATTTTCATTTTACCTTGATCATAGGGATTCCATGATTCTATATGGATGATAGTAGATCATTCGATGAAATTATCTCACTTTATAGAGACTGTGGAGTCGAGCTCAATAGAGGTTTTATTGAGGCGGTATCTAGAGGTGGTGGTGTGACTCCATGGAGTCCTAATGATGATCATCTCTAATCAGGATCATCTTCTTACCTCCATGGTATAGATAGGTATCCATCATACATTTTACTCTTAGTTATGGATTAGCAGTACTTTTCATTCATAGATAGATGGTCAGACAAAGTGGACAATCTGTACTCTTGAAGAAATGTTTTGATCTTATGTCCTAGATTTTAGAGGTTCATGGATGAGGAACTTACATGTGGTAATATTTTATTGCAATAGTAGTTTCCACTCCACCATTGGTAAGGAACCCTTTGAATATTTTTATGACCAACTTTTATATTCACTATTGTGATAGACTGGGGTCATAGAGTCAGTAATTATCATGCCATAAATAGTACATAATATGATATATATGGTATAGGTAATTCATGTTAGGGTGAAGGGAACACAAGATAATCCTAATTCCTATGTTTATCATAGGAGTAGACATATGGAGTTCAATGTTAGAGATCACGCATTCCTAAAGTTGACTCATATTCATGGGAAATGATGTTTTGGTCATGGGAGTAGGCTTTCTTTATAGTTTTTTAGGCATTTCAAGGTGTTTTCTCATATTAGAGTTGTGGTGTACCAAATATCACTTCCCACATATATGAAGAGAATACCAAATGATTTTTACATATCTTATATCCATCGTTATCTTCATGATGACTCTTGTGTCAACGATTGGGATGAGATCTATATTGATGATGAAGTGACCTTTGAGGATCATCCTATAGAGATCATTAATCTCTAGGATAAGGTTTTTTGTCAGAAATATATATCAACCCAAGATTGTTATACATGGATATTAAATCTCTTTAAATAAATAGTAATTATATTACACAAACACATGCTTGAGGACCGTAATAGTTTAGTACATTTATAAACATGAAACATAATTTTCTTTATTCATGAACGATCTTCAATGTATCCCTTAAAGATTTTCTCTTTTAGTACTCCTACATAAAATCCATTTTCATATATTGGGGAAAAGAAATATAAGAAAGGGTGATATTAGATGCTCTTTAAGGGTAAAAAAGGGATATATGCAAGCATAACATGAGCATAAGGGTATAAGAACATGAGAATAACATTTTAAAATTATAACCTACAAATCAAAGATCACAAAATTGATCCATGTAATAAAGATCAGAAGTTCATAAGACATGAATCATAAGAAAACCAAAGAACATGATCCATGAGAGAATAACATTTTCATAAGACATATACTTGTGGAATATACATAAACATAGAAAATATTATATCAAGGTTATCTACTAAAACATTAATAATATGTTAGTCTTGGGATAATCACTCATGTACCTACTTTGAGCTTTGGATGACCTCTCACGTACCATATTGTTTCAAGCTTGGTATAACCAGCTATTTAACCTCTTGTTTTGATATTAGGATTACCTCCTTCATAGCCTATTATTTTGATCTTGGGATAACCTGTCATGTACCCTCTTATTTCAATGTTGGGATAACTTCCTATATACCCTCATATTTTGGTTTTGGGATAACTTCTCATGTACCTTTTAATAATATATAACATTTATCATTACCCAATGATTTAGAGGGAGATATATGTCACACCCATCACATAATAAAAATCATACATATATATATATATAAACATCATAAAACATTCATAATATCATAACCCATGAAAATAAATGGTCTTTATCAACATTTCATCATAACATAAAATCTTGAAAAGAAATAGGTTTTATAATAATTCCATCAGTTTATAAAAACATAACCCATGGAAATGAAAGAAAGTTACATAAGAATTTTGTCATGGTATAACCCATGGAAAATAAATAGGTTTTATAAACATATTGACTTAATATATCATTCATATAAAGAATAATAATGGTATCCTTAGTTTATATCTCTAAAAAATCATAAGTTACATCAAATGACATAATCTTAGATGGATAAATATGTATAATGATCACTTGGAAAAATTCATGAGGAAAAAAATTATTAAGAAATAAATCATTTTCAGACTAATTTTCTTTGAAAATATCCTTGAAAACATATAAGGTAATCATGAAATAATTCAGTGGTCATGACAGCGAGAAATATTGTTCTCGTCGTACAAGTTAAAAACAAAGATTAGTTTTACTTTTTCAGTAAAATTAAAATCGGTATTGTTGGGAAAATGACATGAATATTCCTTTTAAAAAATTGAATAGTAAAAAATGGGTAAAAATATATTTAAAAAACCATTTAAATAATCTTAAAAACATTTTTAAAAATATTATTAGAAAACCAAGTTTTGTAAGAAAAAAGGTTTTTGACCAAAAAGACGATTTTTCTTAAAAATATTCCTTTGAGATCTTGACTACCTAATGAGATTAAAATGAATTGAAAACATGTATTCTTATGAAATACCCATAGTATAATAAAATTCATGTGTTTCATGAGATATATATCATAATATTTCATCATTGGAAGAATAATCATAAATAATCTCTATAAATAATGAGATTGTAACATAAAACTCTTACCACTTTGGTAATGTTGAATCTTAATCCCCATGAAAGAATAAAATTTAATGAAACTTATAATATCATGAAAATAATTATATTCATGATATAACATGTCAAAGGGTTATTATGTACACCTTATAGAAGAATACAGGTATATAATATAACATATGACTCAAGGAAGGAAAATTAAGACAAAAATATCTTACCACTTTAGCTTCTTTTGAATCATAAACCCCATGAAAGGGAGATATGCAAGTGGATATGTAAATCCTAGTAATATTCACGTGAATCATAATAAAATAAATTCTTGGGAAATATATACACTATATAAAATAAATAAGTGGTGAATCTAGCATGTGTCTCACAAAAGTAAAAAGTGAGACGAAAATCCCTTACCGCTTTTGTAATATTTTAAATCCTAATCCCCAAAAAATAATAACATAAAATGAAACATTAAATATCATGAAAATAATATTATTATTGATATAACATGTCAAATAGGTATAATATAAGCTATACAAAACTATTGGTGAATTTTCATATGTCTCTCATAAATAAAAGAGATGCTAGAAACCACTTACCTTAAGTCATGACTTCCTTCATACACATTAGAACCTTCTATAAAGTTAATATATGTTTCTTATAGATATATTAAATAACAATTATTATATATATCATACCATATATTATTTATTTATGAACTTTCATTACCTTTTTATTAACAATTCCTTATTAAAAACACAGTTTATGTAATAACCACTTTGTTTGTTGTATAAGTTTTGATTTGTTATTTTTGGTCATATTACATTGATCATTGTTCCCTACTCTCCAAAATAATTATAATTAAATATTTATAAAATTTATACATAAATTATAATTTTAACACCAATCATGAAATATTTTTTTTGTTGAATAGAGTAAATTACGATCATGGAGACTGTACATCGTACATACGCATGAGTAACCTTTCCATTTTTCAACAATCATTATGGAAAAGAGTTAAATAATATATTATACTTAAATAATTATAATAATATAATAAATTCCATATTATTTCATCAAATATACTTATACAAATTATCCATGTTGTGTGGGGATAAAAATCGAGTCATATCGCTTCGGGAAGGTGGTAGTCCACACGTACACGAACGAAGTTATCATATTTCAGTGAGTGAAAAGGGAAGAAATAAAATGATATATTATAATTTTAGAATGATAAATATGTAATTAATATCATAATTATTTTATTTATATCCTATATATTTATCTTTATTATATTACATTAAATCCTTGGTAGAAAATGAATCACAATGGTTTGTGAGGTTGTGGTATGTTGTACACCTGAACGACATTATTGTATCCCCTATGGAATGGAAATTAAATATTTTATATATAATATATTAACTAAATAGAAATAATTATGTTATAAATTTCACATATATACTTTATATATGTCATCATATCCAACTGTTAGAGGTGGTAATGGAAAAATGAATGATGTGATTCACAAGGCGGTAGCCGTATGTACCCATGAATGATAATTTCGTAGCCCATTTGATGGAATTATAGATGTTTGTATATATTGACATTAAAATAAAAAAAATATTATTATATTTAACATAATAAGGTTATTATACAATAATTTTTTAACAATAATTGAATGTTTTTAAGGAGGAAATAAAATAAAAATGCTCATTGAATAATGTCACCTCTTCTCCGGGTGACCTCCTTTGGATTGAACCAAATGTCTTACTATGAAGTATTTATTTAAAAAATAATTCTTATATGATGAGAGGAGGAAATTTGGGAATTAATTTTTTCAGTTATTGGGAAGAAAATGGTTTTAATATGTGAGTAATAGAGGATAGCGTAGCCTTTTATAAGTGAGGTGAGTGGCACACTTGTAATATTTGAAAGAAAAAAAGGAATAACCACGTTTTTAACATGAAAAAATGGTCCAAAATTGATTATTATATAGAATTAAAAATAATAGGGTCAAAATATTTCCATTAAATAGTATTGTAGACCACTTTTTAGGTCATTTTAACCCTTATTGTTTAGTTTAATCCCCGGTAAACTAATTTTTACCTTAACTATGGTAATTAATTTTTTACTATTTTCACATTTAATTTTGGTGTAAACATAAGTTTGACTTATTAAATAATATAAATTATTATTATTCCAAATATGAAATCCATTTTTATAAATTAAATTCACATAAGTGGAAAATTTTGATTTAAAATTAATCCTATAGGCGCGACAAGAAAGAGGGTTTTCAAAGAAAAATAATCAAAAGTTTACAAAGTTTTAATATCTAATTTCTTAATTAAATTGATTAAAATTACCTATATTAGATTAATAGATATATATTTTAACTAATTTTACATTAAAACAAATTTAAAATATAGTTTAACTTTATAATTAATTTAAATTAAAAGGCATTTTTCAATTAAAATTCCACAGTTTTCACTATTCATAAAAATATTAATCTTTTTAGAAAATTCTACAGACATCTCCATATGATAATTTATACATGATTATTTCAAAAATTAAATTTATTTTATATAATTAATTTCTAAAAATTTTAATGTTTAGTTTAAAAATAAGTGCGCAAAAATATAACAAAACTTCTTTTTAGAAAAATGCATTTTTTAAGCATAAAATCGAATTTCTTCATATATATTGTCTAGAAAAAACATAATATGAATTTTAAATAGTTTATTGAGTATATAGCATATAAATTCCAATTAAATAATTCTAAAATGTTATTTTCTTAATTTATTTTAATAAAAGTTGATAAGAATTTTTTTAGGAAAAAGATTTCCTTTATATTCAAAGGGTTTTTATTTTCATTTTTAATTAATTGGTTACTAAGTAATTGATTATATTTATATTTTTAAACAATATATTTCCATAATTTTTTAATCCTATTACTACTCACTATTACAATAGCTTGTTGAAACTATCATATTAAATAATAAATTCTTAATATTAAATCATGTTTCGTTTAAACTAATTGTTGCATGTAATAAAAACTAAACTCGATATTGTGTATAAAGAAATCTAAAATTGGTGTTGCATATAACTCAAAATATCAAAAATATTAAATTAATTTGAAAAAAAATTACAAAATCTTGAGTTCTTACATTCTACCCCCCTTAAAATGAATTTCTTCTGCAAAATTCCACTCGATCATCAAAGGTTTGACATTTGAAAATTCATTCATAGAAACCCACATCTTAAAAATAAATAATAAAACTTCCCTTAAAAACTTAAGGTTGGAAACATAAAGTTTACCTAAAGTAATGCATAACTATATTTCCATAAAGGATAACATAGGTGGAAATTTCATATTTGGACATGGAATAAAATCATAAATAATTGTTGAAATGGATAATGATCATTATTCATAAGAAAGTGATTGATGCATGTATGGTTAACAACCAGAAAAACATAAACCAAATAGGTATGAAAATGGTCATTCATATCATAAAAAATGGTGATAACATGACAAAAGTTTATTTCAAGATCCTTTTCCTAAAGTTGAATAATTTTAATGACAATATATACTTACTTTATTTCATTTTATTTCCTAAGCATAATATCAACCTTTGGTTGTTCCTTGATAAATTTCCACATAATCCACTACTCAAATAAATTAAGGTGAATTTATTATTCTTGAATCACTAATGGATCATAAGATCTATAAATATAATCAAAAGGCATTCCTTCTATATTTTTTTATCAAAAAAGTTGTCACAGGTTATCCAATATGCACAGATCTTCATATGGTGAAGTAATACATTAATCTCTAAATCCTTGTCCAGAGTTCAACATAAACTATTCCATAAATGGTTATCTTTATAACCCTTCCAAAATTAAAAATTACTAAACAATTTCACAAAATTTCTCAAAATTAACATAACACTAATCCCTGAGTTATCATAATGTAGCTATTGATTTTCATTTTACAAATATATGAATACATTAGTCATATATTTTCTTGGATCATGGTAATAACTATAATTACCATAAAACCTAAATGAAAACATGCATTTTCCCTAATTCCTTTTATAAAACTATATATTATTTAATATGTTCAATAGATCAAATAATATCTAAACTCTATCAATGATAACATAAGACACTTATTCCACAAATAATTTATTAGTTTTGAGGTCATTAATAATATCCAATTTAATTTATCTATATCAATCATATTTTTATCCAAAATAAACACCATTTTCTCAAAATTTGGAACATATTAAGGGTTATCTTCCCTTAATCAAAACACCACCATTCCATTAAATCACTTTTCTAGTCCATTAGTACCATTTAACAGATTTTTAAAAATAGTTAATGAAAAACTTATACCAAACAATCACTATAAATTTCTGGATTCCTATAACATAATCCTTGAATTATAATACATTAATACTTCAATCATATCACTTATTTCTCAAACTGTTAACTATGATTCATCGTCTTAATTCTTAATACCTATTTTTATTCATATTTCAATCGTAGTCTCTTCATCATCAATAGAAAAACCATTACTTATAAAACTTATTGATTCTATTCATAATTTTTACCATTAAGAAATCAATTTTCATAATTCTCATACTTTACACATTTAAAACATTAAATATTCAATGATACCTTACGTAGACCATTATTATCACCCATTGTGTTAACCAATCTTTTCATTTTTCCTTTACAGTTACTTGATTTGTGTCCTTATTTTCCACAACCTAAACACTTATCATACCTCTAAGACTTTCCCTTGAGTGATTCATCCCACATCATCAATATATAAGAAACTAAATCCTATTTCCACCTCATATCCACTACCAAAAATCTCATAAAACTCTATACTTATCTCCTTTATTGTGTCTAAGAGTTGGTTAAGGTGCATGTTGTTAATCATGGTTAGTGATAGCTGGTTAGGCATAATCAAAATATCCTTCACTCACATCATTATCTCATTTTGATGTTCATCGTAAAATTTCTTATCACATTAAATTTTAATACAATCCCTTCTAGTATCCACCATTGACTAAATCCAAAAAACGTAGTGTGAAAAATACTAATCATTGTGTAAAAGAACAAAATCATTTAAAAAAACTTATAGGATGTCTAAATCATGACACCATATTTTTAATCCATTACACCTTAGTTTTATGCAAGGCTATTCATATTCATCATCTATTCCAATCCTTCTTGATGGTTCATAAAATGTTTGTGAATTTCCAAATAATATCACCTAGGAGTGCCAAACTATGTATATAGAAAGACCCATTTTTCTACACCAGGTGATAGGTGATTCCATCACAATGAACCATATTTAGAGTTAAAACCCCTATTTAACTCTAAAATAGATCCACATCCACTTTTAATATCCATACAGGGATGTAATTTCTTAGAAACCACATGATTTATCCTTTAAAAAAATTACAAGACATTTTCCTACACTTTAAATCATCTTGAGACATTTCCTTAGAGACATCCCTAGATAAATCCTTAAAAATATCTCTAGGGATATCACTAAAGTTTTATCATCCTAGTTTCAAAAAGGATAACTAATACTTTCCCCTGATACCAATTATAGTGACCTAGGATTCTCATATAAAGATATTATGTCTTTTTATAGGAATATTCATTACATTACAAAAACACATGCCTGAGAATCATAATAGTTTAGTGCCTTTCCAAAATTGGTACATAATATTCTTAATTTATGAAAGATATTCTATTTCTTCAATAAATATTTTCTCCTTTACTAATATGACTTAAAACCTTTCTTAGTAACCTGGTGAATGCAAACATAAAAAAGGGTGAGCTCAGATTCTTAGTAAGGGTAAAAAATGGATAAGGGTAAGCATAACATGATCATTAGGTTTTTAGAACATGACAAAAACATTTAAAAAATATACCATATAAATATCGGATCATAATATTGAGTCATGGAATAAATATTGGTAGTTCATAATACATAAATAAGAAGGAAATAAAATAAAATTAACCATGATAGAATAACAATGGCATAAAACATATAATTTTTTCATATAGATAATATTAGAAAATATTATGCTAATTCTATCTACCAAGATACTCATAACATGTTAGGCTTTGTCTAATCACCTATGTTCCTACTTCATACTTGGGACAACCTCCCATGTACCCTCTTCTTTGGAGATTGGGATAAAATCCCATGTAACCTCTTGTTTTCAGCTGGGTATAACCTCCCATGTACCCTCTTGTATCAAACATTGGATAAATTCTTGTGTACCTTTTTACCTCATATAACATTAATCATTAACCATTGAATTATAGGGATATATGGGTCTGAAAAATCGCATAATGAAAATAATACATTTTTATGCCACAATATCATAAAAAAAATTTCATATTAGAACCTATTAAAATAAATGTTCTTTATAAACAATTCATAATAACAAAACCCAAATAAAGGAAATATGGTTCATAATCATTCATCATTTCATCAAAGCATAACCCGTGAAAAAATAAGTGATTTTCATAAGAATCTTATCATGGTATAACCAGTGGAAGATAAATAGGTTTAATTAACATTTTTTCATCATATACCATTCCTAGAAATAATAATAATGGTATCATTGGTTCATATCCCCAACACAGAATAAGTCACATAAAAGGTTATCATCTTATATAGAGACTGATTTTTAAAAATCTCTTGTAACATTTCCTGAGGAAAATAACATTTCATTGAAAATCGAATTTTTTAAAAATTAAAAATAATTATAAATAATTTCATTTGAAAATAACCTTGAAAATTTTTAATATAGTCTTGAAATATTTTATCAGTCATGATAGTAGGAAATACTATTCATGTCCTTCATGTTAATAATAAAGATTCCTTTCACGTTTTTAACAAAATCTAAGTGGGAATTTTTTGGAAAATGATATGAAAATTCCTTGAATTTTTTTTTAAAATAACACATGGGTGAAAATTTATTTAATAAACTATTTTAAGAATGATAAAAAAGTTATTTTTTTAGAAAACATGGCTTTGGAATAAACGGAGATTTTGACCGAAAAAATAAGTTTTCATAAAACATTATTTTCAAATCATATGTACATAAAATGAGAAAAATGAATAAAAAATGTAATCTTATAACATAACCATATGAGAATATAATTCATGAGTTTATTTAGAGACAGATCATAATATTTTATCATTGTAATCATAATCATAAACAATCTCAATAAATGATAAGATTGGAAAAAAAAACTTTTACCAATTTATTAACATTAAACCATAATCCCCATAAAAGAATAACATTAAATTAAACATATAATATAATTAATATAAGGATATTAATTATATAAAAATTCAAATGGGAAACATATACACCTCATAGAATAATATAGGTATATAACATAACATATGTCTCAAGGAAAGAAAAATTGTGACAAAAATCTCTTACCCACTTAATATCTTTTGAATCATAAACCCCATGAAATATATATCATGAATTGGATATGTATATCCCAATAATTTTCAGTATAATAATCATAAAATAAATTCATGGTAATTATATATATCACATTAACTAAATAGGTGGTGAATATTGCATGTGTCTCACAAAAGTAAAAAGTGAGACAAAAATCCCTTACTACTTCAGTAATATTTTGAATCACAATCCCCAATAAATAATAAAATAAATTGAAAAATTAAATATAAAAAGTTAATAGGATTCGTGATGTAAAATTTCAAAGGGTAGGTATATACAGCTCTCAAAATAAGTGAGTTGTGAATTTTCATGTCTCTTAAAAATAAAAGAGAAACTAGAAATCCCTTATGTTAAGTCTCAACTTCTTTCATGCATGTTTGAACCTCTTGTATAATAAATATAATTTTATTATAAATATATAATATAAAATTATTATATATCTCATACTATATATGAATTAATTATGACCTTTTATTAACATTTTATTAATAATTCCTAGTTAAAATCACTCTTTATGTAATAACAACTTTGTTTTTTGTTTATGTTTTGATTTGTTATTTTTTGGTCCTCATACTTTGATCATGGTTAAATAATCTCAAGAAAAATAATCCTGAAATAATTTTCATATTTATACATCATTTATAATTTTATGACTAATCATGAAAGATGGTTTTTAGAAATGAAATGTTTTATGGTCATAGAGATGGTAGGTTGTACGTAGGCATAAGTAGCATTTCCATTTTTCAAAGATCATTAAACAAATGAGGTATGTAATATATTATATTTACATAAATATAATAATATAATTAATAACATATTATTTCATTGAACATATTTATACATATTATCCTTTTTTGTAATGAAAATAGATTCACATCATTTCGTGAAGGCAGTAGTTCACACATGCACTAACCATGTTATCAAATTTCAGTGATTAAAAAGGTAAGAAAAATGATATATTATATTTTAATAATTATAAATATGTCATTAATATAATAATTGTGTCATTTATATTGAATATATTTATCCTCATTATCTTGAATATAAATTGTCAGTAAAAAAATGAATCACATCACTTCGTGAGGTGGTTGTCTGCTGTAAACACGAATGACGTTATCGTATCCCCAATGTAATGGAATTTAAAAAAGGTATGTATGATATAATGACTCTAGTGGTATAATTATGTTATAAATATTATATATATACTCTCTATCCATAATCATACCCAACTGTTAGAGGTGTTAATGGATAAACGAAGGACATTGGTTCATGAGCTGGTAGTCCACCATACACACAAAAGATGATTTCATAACCCATTTGATGAAAGTGGAGATGGTTATAGGAAATTCCATTAAAAAAATATCTCATTATATGGAAGATACTAATGTTATTATATCATCATTTTCTAATAATAATTAATGATTTTAAATAAGAAATAAAATAAAAATTCTAGTTGAAGAACATTACCTCTTCTTTGGGTAACATCCTTATGTTTTCACCAAAAGCCTTCCTATGATGGAATTTTTCCAAAAATAATTATTTTTAGATGACATTATGTAATTTTGGAAGTTATTTTTTTAGGTATTTTTATAACCAAAAAAATTATGGTTTGAGAAATAGTAGAGGGTGACCTTTTATAAGTGAGGGGAGTGGAACACTTGTGATTTTTGAAAAGAAAAAGGTGTACCTACATTCTTCACATTCCAAAAGGGTAAAAAATAGATTATTATAGATAATTATAAATTATAAGGTATAAATATTTACATAAAAATTTATACAAGTTTTTAGGTTATTTTAACTATAGTATTTTTAGTTTAACCCTTGATAAAACCATTTTTACTTTAACCACAATAATTATTTTTTTATTGTTTTTACTATTCAATTTTTTCAAAAAATAAGTTTAGCTAATAAGATAATGTGAATTATTAAGATTAAAAATATAGAATCCATTTTTTCCAAAATCATATTACATAAGTGGAAAAAAATTATTTAAAATTATTCAGGAAGATGCAACGAGAAAGCAGGTTTTCAAAGAGAAAATGTTCAAAGGTTTACAAAGTTTTTATATCCAAATTCAATATAAAATAGATTATAACGATATAAATTGGATTAATATATATTTAATTTAACTAATTTTACTTAAAAAATTAAAATATAATATAACTTTGTAAATAATTTAAATAAAAAATAAATTTTCAATTAAAATTCAGTCTTTTTCACTATTCATCAAAAAATTAAAATTTTTAGAAAATATAAAAATCACCCTAATATAATTTTGAAAATATGATTTCAAAAATGAATTTTATTTTATAAATTTTATTTTTTAAAATTTCAACAAATTATCCTAAAAATAGTGCCCAAAAAGGTGACAAAACTTCTTTTTAGAAAAATTTTGTTTTTAAGTGTGAAATGGGATTTACTATTATATCTTTTATTAAAATTAAAAAAGGTGGATATTATATAGTTTATTGAATATACTCTATATAAATTTCATTAAATCATTCACTAAAACTAATTTTCTTAATTTATTGATGTAAAACATGTTTTTATACATGAAAATGGTTTTTCCAAAAAAATATTTCTTTTATTTTCCAATGGTTTTTATTTTCATTTATAATTAATTGGTCACCAAGGAATTTATTATATATACATGTGTAAACTATATATATTCATAATTTATTTAATCCTATTAATACCCACTATTCCAATGTCTAGGTGATAACTATAATATAAAATAATAATTTCTTAATAGTAAGTCATGTTTCATTTAAAATCAAATGTTTCAGGTAATGAATGATAATATTAGTGTTGTGTGTAACACAAGATAGGATCAGTGTTTCATGTAATTAGAAATATCAAAAAGATTAAATTCATATTAAAAAATATATTTTACAAAATCTTGGGGTGTTACACATGCTCTTCTCTTTCTTTATGTCTTATGGTGGCATAAATGTGTGGAGGAGAGTACCTAGGAACATGTGTTGTAGATGATAACTTGGTACCCTATGAAGTTTGATTTTTATCCCTTTTCTTGTAATGTTGTTTTTTTATGTATATTGACCTTTCTAGTTTATGATATGGTTCCCTATTGTTTCTTATTCGTAATCATAATCTTATTTGAGAGGCATCAATCCCAGGAGAGTGTTTAG
The DNA here is from genome assembly GCA_963277665.1 of Viscum album. Taxonomy (NCBI): domain Eukaryota; kingdom Viridiplantae; phylum Streptophyta; class Magnoliopsida; order Santalales; family Viscaceae; genus Viscum; species Viscum album. The sequence continues at coordinate 194,937 of CAUJRU010000330.1, read as the reverse complement.
GAGAAGGTTGTAATTTTTTTGTGTTTTTCTATTGTTCCATTAATGAGTTAGTTGATCTCCTATATGATGATGATATCCTTAAAAAGTATATCATAGGGTGGTTGTTCAGATGATCCCTTTTCATTTTCTCACTGGATTTGGATTTCGATTCTTTAGTATGATAGTGTTTTGAGAGGTATCTAATATATGGTACATGATCCATCTACTCTGACCCATTTCATATTTCTAAAGCTCGTGGTCCTTAGAGGATTCCTAGAGCAGGTTTAGAGGTGCTGGATACTAAAACCCAGAATCAAGGAGGATTCATGGCATTTAAGGTTTTCACATCATGTATGTGTGGTTCACAACATGGGTGAGATCCCGATTCACAACCTGAAAGTTGTTCATGGCTTGTGTGAAGCTAGTTCATGGGTTTTTTCATGATGTGAATTAATTCAAGGTTAAATGGACCAAGGTGACATGTTTTTAGTGGGGCTTAAATTATGATACTTTCATGATCTGAAAGGGTTTCATTCCAAGAAAATACACTAGACAATGCAATGATATAAATCAAAACACTTTAAATTTTTCTCAAATGCACGGCCTTTAATAGGGATCAATTCTCACCCTCCCATATTTAATCTATGGTGATCTGAGTAATCTCCTTCCTTTATTCTCATGTTTCTTCAATTTTTATCCTTATACTTTGTATTTCCATGTGATTTTAATTTCTCTCCATCGTTCTAATAGAGTTTTCTTGGTTGTTTGTTAGTGATATTGTGGAATAGAATCCTTGAGGGATGAAGCTCTTATGGGAGGGGTGATTAGAATCTACGATGTTGGTATGTTCTCATGTTAAGAAAATTGAATACTTTGAGGTTGGGTATTCATTTATTCTCATATTTATTTATGGGAAATAATAAATATTTAATTTTTTATCCCTTTGGATGGTAATGGGATTGACTTAATAAATATTTAATTTTATTAGAAAAAAATTGGTTGTAGAAATCACATGTTGTTTCTTTCAACCATAATAATGGTTTTCCTCTTGATTTTCTAGATAGTGTACTATCTAAGTGATTATTTTTATCATGTCCTATTATTATATGGACTATCATGTTTTTCTTTAAGTAAAATGGTAAATAAATTAATGAAATATTTAATTGATTAATTGGATTAAGAATTAAAGAAGATGTATGTTGTAATGAATCTGGTGTTTCCTATAATTTGATGATAATCAAATTGATGTAATGTGTATGCCTAATTAAATTTTTTCTTCAATGATAATGTAAATGATACATAATTTGAATCATTATTACTCTTATTGTTGATAAAAATTAAAAAATAATGTTAATGATAATGGTACTTATTTATGTTTGTCTAAAGTGGTTTTAATGATAAGAGCATATTTAGATTTTGATGTAATGTTATTGATTAATGCCTCATATTTCCCATAGTTGGAACATGTGAATAATGAATAGTTTAATTCAAGATAGAATAGTAACCAGTTGTGTGATAGAGATAATTTTTTAGGCCTTATTTTCCCATTTTCTTGAGAAGGATGAGTATTTTGTGATTGGATCCATGTGGTCTTATTTTGTGTGAAAGTTGGATCTATTGTTCTAAAGCCTGTATTTTCCTTTTGACTATTTTATTTTATGTTTCCTTCTAATGTTATATATATTTGATCTTCTCTATGTGATTTTTTATGAGCCTAGGATAGATGGGTCTAGGATGGATGATGTGATATGTGGTCAGGGAGACCCAAATGACATGGTAGTAGTTAACACTTATGATGATGAGATGCATCAGGATTTTCATGTGGGTGTTAGGGATGACACTAGAGATGGAATAATGGGTTACTGTTTTTCTTACCTATTGATGTGGTGTTGAGATCTAGGATGTACACTTATTAATATGTTCAATGGTCAATGGTTGGGTTTCTTGTTTATTCTACATTCCTTTCCTAACTGCTTAAGGTATTTGGATGTTCTTGGTTACATGTTTCCTCTTCATGGTATCTTAGGATTTTTATCCAAGAGTACATAGATTATGTAATGATTCTAATCATTAATAAATAATTATTAATCCAATGGGTTGTTTTTTGTTGAAATAAATTTCTAAAAATATGTTAGTCTTAAAAATTGTGGAATCTGTTTAGATTATGCCTAGAGGGAATGGACATCACGATGGTGGTAAATGAATGTATATTGAAATAATTTTAATGGTTAATAAATTAATTAATTAATTAATTTAACAAAATAAAATATGAAATTAATAAAGCTCTTTAAATTCTTGTGTGATTATATGATATCTAGTCCCTGGCAGTGGTATTTGGGCATCTATGTGATGATAGATATAGTTGAGATTAGGACTTGGTTATTCCCATAGTGTGGTTGTGAGATATATTATATATTTTATATTCTATGATTTCATATGCTATCCCACCCATTTTAGATAGGGATATTGACACTCGGTTGACTCTAAGAGGGTGTTTTCCCTGATATCCAGGTGGGAGGATGGATGAATGACTATCTAATATGGCCCCACTCACTTATTTTGGTAGATAATTTTTCTATTATTCATGGAAGTTATTTTCCCTATATATTTGTATAGAGGTATGTGATGTCTTGTGTTTATTCTACACAAATGTATTACCAGATATAGTATCCATAGGATTATTATAGATATGATGTGTATAGGTTGTGATGGTTTGTGGTACATTACTTAGTGTATGGGATGTAACGTCTTGAGTTATAATACCTAATATATAATACATGTCATATGGGATTTGGTGGATCTTATAAACTAATTGGTTACTAGATATAGTTATGAGATATTGGAAGATGTGTTGATGTGATGCATGGGGTGTATGTTGCGATGCATTACCCAGGTGTCTTCAGGATGGCTTATTTTGAAGAGAGATGGCTCAGGACATGTGATGTTAGGGAACAGAAAAAACCAATGGGGAAAAGGGAGCATTGTGTCCTTGATGTTTTATTTTTATATTATACACTCTCTTATATGTAGGACTTAGTGAGAGTTAGATAGGGTGAGGTTGATAACATAGTGTACCTGTTTATGTGATAAGTTAGTTTCACTATTCTTTATTCTTCTTTATCATGATTTATTTATATTTTTCATGAGAGCTCTAGGGAGGATCCTATTGAGTATTGATTTTGGCTCACTATACATATATATAAACTATTTTTCAGGTTAGTCGGGGTAGGTTTGAGATTGGGTTAGATATTACTAGCTCATGGTTTTGTAGGTGTTGGTTGGGATTTGTGGTCAGTTCCATATTTAGCTTTTTTTACATAGATTTTTTCTTTAATTTATTTAGTATTGTATGAAATTTCATTTTTAAACATGGGATTTCTTTATATATATGTTTGATTAGGTGTTTATTGGTGTTTATGTCTTATATTCCTCTCTCCTACATGTTCTCTTAGAGGTAAATGCCTCCCATATGTATGTTTATTATACCCTCAATTTTAATATCCTACCTAATTCCTACTAGAGGTAGTACTTAGGAAACCATCATCTCCCTTCTCTCATTGTTTTCCCAGGAGGGGAACATTTTGGGGGGAGGGGTTATGGAAGGTTTTTTAGAACTTTAACCTTCGAGAAAAGACATTGATATGGTCATTTTAATGAGTCTAACTTATATAGTATATATAGATATAAGAATTGGTATTTTATAAAATAATATATTACCAATATATAAAAAAAATTCTGGATTAATATAGGAACATCTACTATGAAGCATCATCTAGGATTGATCATGGCCAACCTAAGTGGTGGATGAGTAATGGGAAAGCATGGAATAGTGCTTTTTCTGCAAAGAGAGGGCCTGGAATAAGGTATCTCCAAGTATTGGACCATTTCCATAGAGTAGGGTGCCTCTATTGGGTTTCTATGGTGAAATATGGGATTCTTTGGGTAATAATGAAACACTATTATAATATGAATTCTGATATGGGATTCTCAAGCATGTGGAGAATCCCTTCATGATGTGGGGTCACAAATGGCGCCTCATGAAGGAGATTCTTAGTTAGTGCCTCACACATGGTGCCTCATGAGGGATTGTTTTTAATAAACCCTCATAGATGGATTCTTATGAAACATGCCTCATGAAGGAGGTTCTTGGGTGGAACATCATGGATGGTGCCTCATGAGGGATGTTCACAGATGAACCTTAATGGATGGAAACTTATGAATGGGGCCTCATAAAGGTGGTTCATAGATAAAACCTCATGAATAGATCCTCATGATGGATTTTCATGTATGTAACCTCGTATAAAACTGCTTTATGAATGAGGTTTTTAATGAACCCTTGTGAAGTGTTTTATTTTCACTCTTTTTGTTCCTCTTGTTTTATATAAAATTCTCTTCCTCCTCTCTCTCTCACATTATCTTAGGAAATTATTCTCTATCTCAAATATATATTTTTTATTTATAGAATTTATTTAATAACTTCCACCCAAAAAATTTTTGTCATGTAAATATTAGGCGGTTGTAAAGAGATAACAGACCACAGAGGTGCTTCATGGTTAAAAACCAAATCTACTACACTACAAAGAAACTATGTGGGGGTGTGTAATTTCATAATCAACATCATATTTTATTAGATTTTATGATGTATTCACATTATAACTTGTAAATATATGTCTCACTTCCATGTATGAATGTATCCTATGAAGTGATTGTGCGGTCACATAAGATATTAACAACTCTAACTCATACAAATTCAATCTTCAAATAGTTTATCCTCTATAGTGGTAGTGGTTGTTTGTGAAAGTGATTTATTTCTTTGTGAAGTAAATTTGTTCTTCCTTTTTGATGAGTATACTCTTTTGATATAAAATATTATTTATAGAAATATTTTATTTATTGATTTTTCACTTTAATGTCATTTTTTGATTCCTTTCAACATTTTACGGACTCAACAGTCACCAACACAAAGTCTAATAGAGAAAAACATATAAATAAACAAGCACTTCTATTATTCCTTTAAAATAATATTGAAAACCCTCTTTAAAAATCATTCAAAAGGGAGATATATGTCGACTTTACTCAAAATAGGTCATAGGCCAAAACCCATGAGAATCCTGTTGAAGAATCCCTCTTTTTTTTGAAAGACCATTTTCAAAACCCTTATTTAAATCCCCATTTTACCTTGGAATTAAAATTTTAAACAATATTATTTTTAAATAAAATTTAAAATGTAATAGTTATTTACCATTTTAAAACAAACTCATGCAACCAAAATAAACTATGAAATGGGGAAACGATATTTGTTTAACAATAGCACCACCAACAAACTGTTTAGAAAGATATGTTTTCCTCGTTGAAAATTAATCCAATAAAGGAATGACCCATTTTTATGGGTGATATAATATAATATAAAATCAATAAAAAACGTTATCACAATACAATAATATAATCCAAAAAAATCTATAGAATCTGTAATGTCAAGGCCACATACCTCAGTTACTCTATCAAAAATCAAATCCAAGATCACACTAACCTCCACTGATCCCATGAACACCTATCTAATACATAAACCATTCTTAATTAATAATTAGTAGTTTTTAAGACAAAACCCCTCATGTTGGAATATTGAGAAACACTGTGCAGTCTAATCCTGACTTGAACCTCTTCCTAAGTCATGAAAAATGCAAAACTTATAAACCAAAAATGATAGGTAATTTGAAAAAAAATCCCCAAAAATTTACAATTACATGTTTCATGTGACATAACTTAATTAAAATGGTTGGAATCATTAATATACATCCTTCAAAGGATTTCTTCTCACATTTCACACAAAATATCCATTGTTTTGAAGAAATTCCACCATACCTCAGTAGAATCTCACCTGAAACCCCTAAAATTATCCAACCAAAATCCTAGAAAAGGAAGATAAATTATGTAAGTGGAATAAGAGATTAAATCATATCAATCTACCAAGAAATAAGACTCTAAATAATCAAATGTTCAAGGGGGTCCAAGGTGAACCAAATGGGGAGAGAATAAGGTTAGAGGCTATCCAAAAAGGCCAATATTGATCCTCCTTTATTATAAATGATGAAGGGGGTATGAATTTAAAAATTCAATAATTCCCCAATAAAAGATATTTTTAAGAGTGAATTATAGAATAACCCTTTATTTTATAGGGAAATTCCACCAATCTTGGGTCATGTTGTATTATATACCTAAGAATCATTGCGCAATTCCCCAGACCCAGTGTCTCATTATGGCATGACCAATAATTTACACCATAATTCCCTATTCCATATATGCCCGAATATTCATTACCACCCATTATGGGGTGACCTAGGGTTCTGTGGTGGAACCCCCATCATTCCAGCATGACCCATCCCAAAACTACATAACCAAATATTATGTAAAATTAAGGGATTAATGGTATTACCCACAATGTTGTGGCATGGACCCTCAATAAGATCTAAAAATTATTCTTACATAAATAGATCATGTAATAATTCCCTATTATATGTTTTTAAAATTTCCCTCAATTAAAAACTACAATCTTACATAGAACATTGTAGTTTTATGACCTATAGTCATAGAATAACCACGTCCATCATATTGAATAATTTTTATTATGGTGTGATCTTTTTCTTCTCTAAAAAAAAAGCATCTAAATCCTAAAATCCACTACTAAGTCATCCGAAAACACTATGGTACATTCATCCATGACAATAATCCTCATATATTTGAAGCTAAATTATAAAAAAATCAGTTAAAATCTAGAAATTCCAGTTTACCCAAGCTTTAGTTCCCCTAATGTTTAATCCACCCCTTAGTTCATTAACACTTAAATACATGGTTCATTACAAACTCCCCACCATATCTCTTTGTATCCTCAAAAAATAATGATGATATTCAAATAATTAATCTCAAAATAAACCAATCAATAATTCATATTAAACTCATGATGTTCTACCTCTAAATTTTAATTACATGTCTGATGTATAACTACAAATCCTAGAAACATTGTTCACTAAATCCTCATTACCAAATTACTGACACTCTTGGTTAAGTTTACACAATCATCATCACCTCATTTGAATCATTTTCCCAAAAGTTTGAAAAATCGATCCCAAAATACTTAAACACTAATAAAAATCTATCTTTGGATTATAGTGATCCCCACCATAAAAACATACCATTACTTTCCAATTTCATTTGGTTGTTCTCCCCACTATAGGAATCTCATACTGAAAATGCACTTTAAGTGGCCCAATTTAAAAAACCAAAAAACTATCATCTGACTACTTGAGACTTACTATAAATACATACTCATCATTATGAAACCACAAGGATATCAAAAAAAACTATGATATTCCTCTCAATACACACAATACAAACACCTTGGTCACTCTCATTCAAATCACAGAATAGGTACCATTTTATCGTAATAAAAAAACATTGATCACTTTACACACACCAAAACTCATTTGATATTTTTTAATACCCATTAGAATCTATGTGTTTTTATCTAAAATTAAAATCTATATCCATTCCATTAATTTCCTAAAAAATAGATCATGTTTTCGAAAAAAAAATTCAAAACCATTTATAAAACTATTTTTCCTCGATTTCTTAAAAACTCAATATTCCAAAAAAAATTAAATAATTTGATTTAGAATCCATCACAAGTAAAAAAAACAATTTTTCAAAACCATTTAAACCTTCTTTGTGCCATCATGTATGTTAAATTTCAAAATAGGGTTATCTCATAAATCCAAAATCCCCCAAAAAATATTTCTCTAACGTAGTCGAACAAATATAATAAATCACATAAATCACAAAAAAACCCTAATATATATATTAATATAATCACCAATTCTAGTTTATTTATGAAAATATTGAATAGATTATAAGTTTCTTTGATAACTAGTGGATCCCAATGAGGCAATATATCAACCAACACTACTCATGGTCGTGTGTAGCATTCCCTGGTCATACCACAATTATGATGTATAGAATATATCATTAGATCATATCCAATCCCTATCACACACCCTAAGTATCATCCATCCCACAATGGGATTATTATTAAATTCCTCACTCATATCTAGAGTTCCTAGCATTGATATAAGGTTTCCCCTTGTAATATAGGTTTTAACTAAATTTGTTTTATCCAGGAATGCTCTCCGCCTACATCCTAAGTCTCAAAATCCTATATCTAACTATAACTTAATTTTTCCCATCCAAGAACATGATTTGATTCCACTTTGTAATGTTTTATCCCATATCACCTAAAAATCAAATTAGGGTTTGTTGCAATACCTTAAAAGTGACATCTTTTATACTAGACAATTTTGACTAGTATAGTGGGACTAAACAAGTAATGGGTAGAATATTCCCTCATAAAAAATCCATATGTCCCATTCCCAACTCTACCAAAATTTTTCCATAACCAATCCATCGGGTGAAAAAAACTAAAAAACTTTAGTCATGAAATAGGGATAAAAGAGGCCCCCCATTGTCCGAAATTAAAAATAATAAATAGTCTACATGATGTATCAATAATAAGGAAATAAAATAATAAAATATATATATAAAGAATTGTAAAATAATAAATGGCTAACACATTGGTTTAAACACAAGTAGGATGAAACTGGAGTTAAAAACTAAAATGCATTTTGGCCTAACTCATAATGTATCTCATCCTGATTGATCAGCTTCCACACCCTAACAAACCTGAACTATATTTCCATATCTAAGATACTACCTAAACCTAACATGAAACATTAATATCTACCCATATATATTTAAACCCATTTTGTGTACATGGGTAGGGGAAAATCCAATAATCCAGTAGCATTCCCCCTCTTTTCTTGATATACTAAATGTACATGATCAAGTTTATGTTCATGAAAATCTTACGACAGTGAAAATATGTGTTTATTAAAACTCGCCCGACTATAAACATAACCCATGCATAAAAATAAAATCTATATAAAAAATAAATTGAGGTCAAAAAACACAAAATAATAATCATAAATTATCACATTATCATGTACCAACTGGCCACCCAGTGAGTAACATACATTCTATAGCCAATATTATAAGAAGAAAATGTTTCCATAGTCTATAAAAATCCCAAGGGTGATCTATAAGTCACCAATTCAAAAACATAGGTGAATGTTACACCTCTACATCATTACCCATAGTGGATGATTCACTATTAATCACATCACAAGGTGAATGATACATCACCAAATCATATCCCCAAGACAAAAAATTGAGTACTAAATCATAAACTTAGGTGAATGATACATCACCGCATCATTACATATGGAAAATGATCCATCATAAATTCACAATTAATAGGTAAATGATCTAACATTGAAAATATTCTTCCTGTGATTGACATGTCACCAAACCCAAATCCCCCTGGTGAATGACATATCTCTAGGTAAATGGTATATCACCAAATCACAATTAATATGTGGAAAATCTATTACTATAATAATTCCAAAGGTGAAAAATCCATTATCAGGTGAATGATGTATACCCAATTTAAATTCATAATAGTGGAGTATATACCATAAAAACATAGAACAATTATTCAATAGATCACTATATTTATTAATAAAGGTGAATGATCTGACTATAGTGATTGATATATTTCTAATTAAATATTAATGGTGGGAAATATATTGTTAAAATAATTTTTATAGTGAATAATTTAAACATAAATATCCATAATGTGGGGGAATGATCCATCACCATACTACTAGAACATAGGGTCCCATAAGAAAACCCCACTCTGGAGCGTCAAACCAATAAGTCCACCAACCATCCCAAAATTCCATAACAAGGCTAAATCTTTACTATCCTAGATCATAATCAAGTTCTTACCATAAAATAAAATTATAGGAAACCTTTCAAGGCTCTCATGGTTATAACAAAAGAAATAAAATCCCTTATGATTCCTATCTCACATTTACATAACACTTTCAATTGGGCACATAGTCACCAACGAACATGGTTTCAAGGTGAAAAGATTAAGGAACCAATAATCCTGAATCTGACCTAATTTGTTAATCAAAGAACATTGGGACTAACACCAACCTCATGCATAAAGTCAAAACATCTGCATCTCCCATAAGGAATAATGAGTTCAACCAGTCATCACACACCATGAACTATTAATATGTTAAATTTGATCGAATCACCCATCACTCATTCAACATTAAGGCTCATTAACAAATCAAAATCATTGAAAGTTTCCTATGGACTTATAAAAAAAAGAAACATAACCCACATATCAAAGGATATAATCATACCATCACCCATCGGTAGGATTATTCTATGGTTCATATACTATCATGCATCATCATGAAATGGTAGATAATATTCTAGAAAACCATAATCAAGAATAATAATCAAAAACATACAATCTTGGAAAATAAGGTGTCTCCCATACAAGTTCAATCAAACCAATCATGTCTCAATATAATTTCTTCTTGATTTAATTTAAAATGATATTCAAAACCCTCTTTACTCAAAATTTGAAAAGGTAACTAGATTTTATATTTACTTACACTAGTCCCTAAGAGAGAACCCATGAGTATCCTCTTGAAGAACCCATCATTTATTTTAAAAGACCACTTCCAAAACCTATTATTTAAATGTAACACCCTGAACCTAGTTAACCATAGTTTTTTCATTATTATATAACAATGGCATGATCACAAGTGATCAAGTCCTGAAAGATCAATCAGTTTAGTAGCCTTTTAATTACTAGATATATACATATGTTTTACATTACATTATGAAATGAAAAAAAACATTGTGTCTTATTTGAACACACTCATATCCCATAGCCTATACCTGGAGTTCAATCATTATGTACTTCTTCACATCCTATGAAAAATAAAATTTAAGAAATGGGTGATCTTAGATTCTCATGAAGGATAACAATATAGTGGAAACTTTTCTAAATAAGCATAAACTTTAAAGGAAATGTATAAGAATAATACACAAGCCTTTTAAAATTAAACTTCCGCATAATATTGAAAAGATAAATCAAATAATTAAATTTACTTATTCACATGGATATTATACTAGTTGAATAATCACATGTAAAATCAATAGATAATTTTATAATGATGGAGTGCATAATGTCTAACATCATAACCACATAGTCAAGGACTCGTTCCAAGACTACAAATAAGATTTTTTCAAGGCCTTGTGCCAAGACACTAGTTTGTATCATGAGACATACCGATGCATCGAGGATCTATAGCGGTCTCCGCCCATCACTTACTAAGTTTAATGCATTCCTCATATCAAAAGGTTGAAACATAACATAAACATTCGTATTAAAACTAGAATACAAAATTTTAATACTTTAACCATAAACTATGAATGGTATAAAAACAACACATCCACAGTAAAACATATCAAAAAACCTTTAATATAATATGGAAGATTTTATCATAATAAATCAACTTCAAATAAGTGTAAAATCCATCAAATGATGTTGACATAAATGAAATTAAAACTATTAGAGAGAAATATTTCTTTCTATTTAGAAAACATTTAAAATTAATGTAATTATAAAATAAAACATTTATTTTTGAAATATTCTTATAAGCTTGTAAGGGAATCTTCAAAGGTGTTATAACGACAAAAAATATTTTCACCCGCCGTATAAGTTAAAAAACATTCATACCTTAATTTGTCGAAGAGGTCATAAAGTACCTTGTTTGGAAAATGATGGAAAGATTCCATTCAAAAAAAATTATATAAAGTAAAACAAGGGTATAAATGACTTTAAACCATATTCTAGGAAATAGTAAAATTGTTTTGAAATACATTTTTAAGAAACCCAAATGTGGATAATAAAGAAGTCCCAGTAGATAATTATGTATAGACAACTGTAGATAAGTAAAGAGATTTTAAAATTAACTCTTACCTTTTACTTTTACTTAGTCAAAGGTACGTTAACCTCTTGTATAATAGTTAAATAATTGTTATTAAATTATACAAGAATGACATGCATAAATATTATATCATTTATTATCTTCTTGTATTTCTTTGTTAATAATACTTCACTAGTATCATTGTTTTGGGTGTTAACTGATTCATTTTAATTTATATGTTTTGTTAACTAAGTCATGTATATTATGGATAGGATGTATCTTATTCCTATAAATAATGATATTAAGTTCTTAAAAATTATTTTTAATCATAAAATTAAAATTATTCTTGAATGGTTATGATGGGAAATGAATCTTATCGCGTTCGTGGAGACGGTAATCCGTATGTACACATGAGTGACAATATCATTCTATTGATGGTAAAATTGTGTGTAATGGGATGTTATATCATATATAAAGAATAATTAACATGTTATACTTATTATTTACATCAATTATGATCATTATTATACCCATCCAAAGAATGATGTGTTGAATAACAAACTACACCATAACGTGGAGATAGTAAGTCGTATGTAAGCATGTTTGGTGACTTTTTCATTTATAGGATGGGTAGAATAATGAATTTGGTAAAATATTTATAATAAAATCACAGTATTTATGAGGTAATGGATTTATTATTTTGGTATGGAAACAACAAATAAAGAGGAAGTGGAAGAAGAAAATAACTTTGAAAGTGGTGATGAAATTATTACCTCTTCTTCAGGTGCTTCCTTTGGATTTGATCAAAATAGATCCATAGGTTAGATTTCTGATCAAATTAAGGCCTCTAGGTTAAATTTAGTGTTGTTGGGAGTATATTTTAGTAGGTTTTGGCCGAGTCAAATGTCTTTGGAGGTGTGATTTTGAGAGATGGGGAAGTACCCTTTTATAAGAGAGGTGAGGGTCACTTTAGGAAAAGCTTGAAATATTATTTTATTATAAAATCATTTTCAGTTTATAACAGCTCTAAATTGATTTATTTAGAGGATAATGTTGGGATGCATATAAATACTCTCAAAAAATAGGTTTTAGAAAAGTTTAGGTTACCATATTAACATTATCTTTTAGATTTAACTCTTAGTTAAATAGTTTAACTTTTACAATGTCTTCCTGTATTTTTATATTACATGGTTAATAAAGTTACTATAAAATTCCAAGAGAATTCAAAGTGGTTCATTAATGACATATCTATCATTATATAAGTCCTTTTTCTGAACCTTATATTTTTTTTAATATTATATGATATAATAATATAGTATTTTTTTTAAAAACTCACTTATATCAATTTTGACACTATTTAGTATTTGGTTTTTGTGAAAGTCAAAAAAACTTGATTAATTCGAAAAAAATACATTAAAAAATCCTAACATGTCATATTAACGTATAAAATTTGTTTAATGTATCAGAAGTCTCAATTTACATTTATTGTTATATTTTTAATATCAATTATTTTAATCTTTCATTAATAATGTAATTACTACATCATCATTGTGTCATAAATAAATTTAATCATTTAATGTCTAAAAATTATAAATAAAATACCATTATGTGTTAAATATTTTTATTTTTATAATGAATATTTATAGTCGAATTTATTTTATGTATAGACCTATATTAAAAATATTTTAGTTATTAAAATTTGAGTTTAACACTTTTAACTCTTCTTTAAATAAAATCATAATAAATGTCCTAATCTAATCTAAGTGGATTAAAGAGGGTCATATTTTATTCCTAAGGTTTATTTCGGTCAAATTGAACTTATCCAATAGAATTAGGACTTGTGTTAAGGTAATTATATTATCATTTTTACCTTTAATTGCCCTATTTACTTTTAACTATGGTAAATAAAAATCAAAAGATACTATTCAAAAAAATTGTTTTCATCCTATTGAACCACATTTTACTTACTGATGTCAACCATGTCTCTCGGATTTTTTAAATTCAATTCACAGAAGCAGTAAAATTATATTTTATGCAAATTTTAAATCTACCTAGAATGTGGGTAAAAGACATTAAAAAGTTCAATAAAATTTTATACATCTAATTTAATTATAAAATGACTCCAATGAATTACATTGAACTTTTATAGGTATTATGTATCTATTTTTACTTAAAATAAATTTAAATAAAATAAATAAATATTTAAATAAGAAGTTGGTTTTAAACAATAACGTAGTGTTTTTCACTATTCATCAAAAATTGATAGTGTTCAAAAAAATACCAAAAATTCACCCTAAGATCATTTTCATATTTCGAATACAAAAATGAAGTCCATTTTGAAAAATAAAATTTATAAAATTTCAAAAAGTGGGTATTACTATTCATAACAGGTAGTTTGATTAGGCATGGTGTGCTAGAACTCAAAGTTGCGTACAACGCAAACTATTGTATTATTCATAGAGAAGTGTATCGTGGAAGCTTGGGGTGTTATATTCTTCCCTCATTAAAATAATTTCATCCTTGAAATTTCTAGAATATTACTGCATAATAAAATTCGTTTGGTTCTTCATCATAAGTTCCTCGGGTTCCCATGTTGTCTCTTCCATCTTATGGTTTCTCCATAGAACTTTTACCAGATGAGTCATCTAGTTTCTCACCACTTGTTCTCTGGTATCAAGAATCCTGATAGGATTTTTACAATAAGACGGATCGGGTTCCGGTTATACTTCTTTATAGGTGATTACATGGGTTGGGTCTGGCATGTATTTTCTCAATAGTGATACATGGAACACATAATTAACTTTAGAGATACTTGGAGGCATTTCCAAATGGTAATCTACAACTCTAATTAGTTCTAGAATTTTGAAAGGTTTGATGTACCTGGGACTTAATTTGCCATTCTTACCGAATCGTATAACACTCTTTCATGGAGATACATTCAAGAAAACATGATCCCCTACTTGAAATTCCAAATCTTTCCTTAAGTTATCAGCATTGCTATTTTACCTAATTTTATATGCTTTGATGTGGGTTTAGATAATCTTCACATTTTTCATTGTTTCATCAAATATTTTTGGGCCTATAAGTTTTCTTTCACCAACGTCATCCCAACAAGTTTGGGTGTGACATCTATTTCCGTATAATGCTTCATATGGTGCTATCTAAATACTTGAATGGAATCTATTGTTATAGGAAAATTATACTATAGGTAAATATTTCTCCCACATACCTGGAAATTCAAGTGAGAAATATTTCTACATGTATTATAATGTTTTAATAGTTTTTTCTAATTGTCTATTAGTTTTAGGGTGGTAGGAAGTGCTTAAATGAAGTTCAGTATCTAGGTATTTCTGAAAACTTTTCTAGAATCTTGATGTAAAATGGAGATCATGGTCAGAAACAATCGATAGAGGTACACCATGAGGTCTTAAAAATTCATTAATATATAGTCTTACTAAACGTTAAAGTGGTAAATCTTATCTTATATCAAGAAAATGTTCTGACTTGGTAAGAAGATCAACAATGAACCATATTGAATCATTCCTTCTAGGATTCTTTGGTAGCCCCATGACAAATTCCATCAAAATATCATCCCATTTCCACTCATGTATGGGAAGAGGTTGACTGACTCCTCCAGGATGTTGTCTTTCAGACTAAACTTGTTGACAAGCCATACATCGTGACACCTAATCAGTAATCTCCCTTTTCATGTTGTCCCACCAAAAATGTTCCTTCAAATCTCTATACATCTTAGTGCTACCAGGGTGTATAGGGAAATAAGAGCTATGAGAATCATCTAACAATTCCCTTTTTAGATTAGGTATATCATGAAAAAAAATTCTCTTCCCAATTTTCAAAATTCCATCTTCATATACAATGTCAATCTATCTTCCATCATTCAAAAATTTAATATTCTTTTGAAACTCCTCATCTTCAGTCTGAGAACATTTTATCTTTTCTAGTAATGATGGTTTGGAAACCATTTTAAAAAGTATTGATGTTTCACCTTCAATGATTATTCCCATATCCCTCTTTACTAGATCCATGAACATAGGATCCCTTTCAACTCTCATATTATTCAAAACTCCATAATCCTTTCTTCTCAAAGCATCTTCCACCTTATTTTACTTTCCCAGGTGGTAGTGTATAGTGCAATCATAATCCTTGAGTAGTTCAAGTCGTCGCCTTTTCCTCATGTTGTGTTCTTTCTATGAGAAAATATACTTTAGATTCTTGTGATCATTATATATCTCAAAATTTTTACTATATAGATAGTGTCTTCATATCTTCAGATCAAAGATTAGATCTGCTAACTCAAGATCATGATTGGGATAGTTTTCTTCATGAATTTTTAGCCATTTTAATGCATAGGAAATAACTCTATCATTCTGTAGAAGGACTCAACCAAGTCCTTTCTTTGAAGCATCACTATAAATAATAAACCCATCATTCCTTGATGGTAGAGTCAAGATAGGATCATTGACTAATATTTTCTTCAATTCTTCAAAATATTATTCACACTCTTTTATACAAACAAATTTAACCCCTTTACATGTGATCTTGGTTAATGGGTTATCCAATTTTAAAAAATTGTGAAATAAATGCAGATAATAACATACTAAACCAATAAAAATATATACCTCAGTTATACTTGTCACTGCTGGACATTCTTGGATTGCATTAGTCTTTGAAGGATCGGCAGAGATTTCTTCCTTAGAGACAATATGGCCAAGAAAAGAAATTTCTTGAATCCAGAATTCACACTTGCAAAACTTCCCATATAATTCATTTCTTCTGAGGGTTTTCATAATAGTGTGCAAGTTATTTTCATAATCTTCATAGATTTTTGAGTATACCAAGATATGATCGATAAATACCACTAAAAAGTTATAAAGATATTCCTTGAAAACTCTAATCATTAGATCCATGAAAATAGAGGGTGAATTAGTTAGTCTAAAAGGCATTACTGTAAACTTAGAATGATCATACCTGGTTCGAAATGCTAATTTTGGAATGTCTTCCTTTTTCATACACAACTGATGATATCCATATCGAAGGTCAATATTTTAAAAATATTGATCTCCATAAATTTGATCTAAAAAATAATCAATGAGAGGTAGGGAATACTTGTTCTTTATTATTATAGAATTTATATCCCTGTAGTCAATGCACAACCTCATAGATCCGTCTTTGTTCTTATCAAAAAGAACAGGGGCTCCCCATAGAGAAACACTAGGGAGAGTAAATCCTTTATTACTCAATTCCTATAGTTGTTTCTTTAGTTCTACTAATTCCACATTGGCCATTCTATAATGGGTCTTTTATATGGGCCTTGAACATGGAATTAAATCAATGGAAAACTCAATTTCTCGATCTAGAGGATGTCCAGGTAAATCCTCTGGAAACAGATCAACATATTCTTGAAAAATAGGTACGTCCTCTATTTGAACATTCCTTTATTCACCCATAATTATTTCACTCTCTTACTCCCAAATAATTGAATTTAGTAGAGATAGTAGGGGTGGATCTAGATAAGAATCATATGGTGATGTTTCTGCTCTAAAGATAAGTTATTCCTTATCATCATCAAAAATTATAACCTCTTTATTCTTACATTAAATTTTCACATCATGGTATGAAACCCAATCCATTCCATGGATTATATCAAATTCAATCATGGGTATGATGATGAGTTCAGAAAATAAATCATGTTTATATGCCATAATGGGAACTGATTCACAAAACGTTTTTGTAATTATACTTCCCTTAGGAGTTTTGACTAACAACTCCCTTGTTAAATCAAATTGGAAATATCCAATTTTCTTAACATACTGGTAAGATATGAAACAATGTGATGATCCATAATCAAATAAAGCATTGGCTAAATTTGTGGAAACCATTAAAGTAACTGCCACCACATCATTAGGATTTTCAACCTCAGCAGTAGTGACCGCATAAGCTTGGACTTTCTCCCTTTTCATTTTTTGAGGTAATTTTCCTCAGATCTTAGGAAATTCATTTTCATAATGCCCCATTTCTCTAAAATTTTAGCTTTCCACATCGATAGCCTATTTTTTTCCCTTGCAATCACGTTCTTAGTGGCCTTTTTCACGACACTTGTAACAAACTCTCATTCCCTTCAGGCAAGTACCAGGGTTTTTCTTCCCACATTTACTATAGGATAGAAATTTAACTTTTACCTTCTTCCCCTTATTTCCATTTCTAGAGTGCTTAGAAAATATTTTCTTCTTTTACTTTGCTTTAAATTCATAAGACTTAGAGAATTCCTTTTCTTTCTTGATAGCACATGATACTATATCTTCATATAAAGAGAAAAATTGTGAGACTAATTCTTGATGGAGACATTTTTTTAACCCATCAACAAATTGATCAATATTAATCCTTGGGTTACGTATATAATCTGTAGCATGCCTTGCTAACCATATAAATTTATCCTCATAATTTACAACATTCTCATCCACCTTTTTCCTTAGACTCAAAAATTGTCTTTCCATATCCGCTCGATGGTCATGAGAAAGTATTTTTCTAATAAAATATCTTTAATCTCCCTCCATTTCATAGTTGATACTTCTTCATCCTCCTTTGTGTTTTGAATTAATGATCTCCATTGATCTGCATCTCATATGAGGTGATAAACTGCCCTGAAAACGTTTTACCTTTCTCTGCTCTCCAAAGCATGAAATCTTTTCTCTAACGAACTTATCCATTTGTCAACAACAAATGGATTTTTATTCCCATTAAATGTTGGTGTTTTTTACCTCATGAATCTTTCTGAAATTGATCCTCCATATTTTGGATTAGGGTCCTCGATACTAGTAAGGTTGTTATTCAAAACCCGAGTGAGTTGTCCCAGTATGGTTATAAGCTGTTCACCACCAGTTTCATCACCAGCTCCACTAAAATTATCTTGAGTAGGAGGAAAATTACTACATGGATTACATTCATTGATAGAGTTTCCATACCTTTCACTAGGTTTTATTTCTAAACAATGGCATACACTAGGTTAGTTTATGAATCATAATGCATAATTCCAAACTTGTAAAATACCTAACATAAATTGAATAGTTTATGCATATAATCTATAAGCATAAAAAATTCTTTGAGGAATTATTTACTCATAAATACTCCATAATGGATTGTAAATAAAATGTCAATTATCCTAATCATATACCCCAAGAGTGTTGTAACCAAGAGTGCATCAAGGACCGTTGTCGTATACCAGGATACCTCGGGTCAAGCCCGAAACTCTTAGTCTGAGTTTTCACTTCTAGTTACATCTATGCCAGATCTGCCTCTTCCTACTCATATCCAAAAAGGGATTTATTTCTTTGAATACTCACAAAATCATTACATTACCAAAATTCTAGGAAGTTCTTATATACTAATCATCAAAGTTTATCTTAGGATAATGTTCTCTAATCATAGTTTTTCAAAATATAGTTTACAAGGTTTGTACTAAACTTCTTATGATACTAACTATAACACCCTAACCCTAGTTACCCAGATTTAGGCATTATTACATAACATTGTCATGATCACAAGGGATTATGTCCCAAAAGACCGATCAGTTTAGCAGCCTTGGAAGTACTACATATATACATAATTTTTACATTACATTATGAAATGAAAAAAAAAACATTGTGTCTCCTTTGAACACACTCATATCCCATAGGTTATCCTTTCATGTCCATCATAATATACTTCTTCACATCTTGGTAAAAACAAAAATAAGAAAAGGGTGAGCTCAGATGCTTAGTAAGGATAACAATATAGAGAAAACCTTCATAAATAAGCATAAACATTGAAGGAAATTTATAAGACTAAAACACAAGCCTTTTAAAATTAAAATTCATAATAATATATCAAAGATAAATCAAATAATTTCATTTAATTATTTACATGGATATTCTACTAGTCAAATAATCACATGTAATATCAATAGCTAATTTCGTAATGATGGAATGCATAACGCTTGACATCATAACCACATAGTCAAGGCCTTGTGATAATAATATAAATAAGATTTTGTCAAGTCCTTGTTCTAATAAACTAGTTTGTCTCATGAGACCTACCGATGCATCGAGGATCTATAGTGGGCTCCACCCGCCACTTACAAATACCAATGCATTCCTCATATGAAAAAGTTGAAACATAACATAAACATTCATATTAAAACTAGCATATGAAATGTTAATACTTTAACCATAAACCATGAATGGTATAAAAACAACAAATAAAAAGTAAAACATATAAAAAAACCTTCAACATAATATGGAATATTGTATCATAATAAATCAACTTCAAACAAGTGTAAAATCCATCAAAGGATGTTGACATAGATGAAATCACAACTATTTGAGAGAAATATCTCTTTCTATTTTGAAATCATTTAAAATTCATGTAATTATAAAAGAAAACGTTTATTTTAGAAATATTCTTATAATCTTGTAAGGTAAGCTTTGATGGTGTTATAATGGTGGAAAATAGTCGCACCTGTCGTATAAGTTAAAAAAATATTCTTACCTTTATTTGTCAAAAAGGACATAAAGTACCTTATTTGGAAAACGATGGAAATATTCCTTTAAAAACATTTTATATAAAGTAAAAAAAGGTTATCAATTACTTTAACCTGTATTCAAGGAAATAGTAAACATGTTTTGAAATACATTTTTAAGAAACATGGATGTGGATGATAAAGAAGTCCCAGTAGATACTTATGTATAAAGCACCTCAGATAAGTAAAGAGATTGTAAAATTAACCCTTACCTTGTACTTTTCCTTAGTCAAGGGTACTTTAACCTCCTATATAATAGTTAAATCATTGTTATTAAATTATAATAGAACCCCATACAAAAATATGATATCATATATGATCTTCTAATATTTCTTTCTTAATAATATTTAAGTAGTATCATTGTTTTGGGTGTTAACTGATTCGTTTTCCATTATACATTTTGTTACATAAATCATGTTTATTATGGATATGATGTATTTGATTCATATGCATAATTATATTAAGTTCTTAATCATTATTTTTAATCATAAAATGAAAATTATTCTTGAATGGTTACGATGGGTAAATAAATCTTATCACGTTCATGGAGACGGTAATTTGTATGTACGCATGAGCGACAATATCATTCTATTGATGTTAAAATCGTATGTAATTGGTTGGTATATTATATATAAAGAATAATTAACATTTTATATTTATTATTTACATCAATTATACTTATAATTATACCCATCCAAATAATGAAGTGTTGAATAACAAACTACACCATGACGTGGAGATGGTAAGTTGTACGTACGCACGTATGGTGACTTTTTCATTCATAGGATGGATAAAATAATGAATATGGTTGTACCATATTTATAATAACATCACAGTATGTATAAGGTACTGGATTTATTATTTTGGAATGGAAACAACAATGAAATAGGAAGTGGAAGAAGAAAATAACTTTGAAAGAGGTGATGAAATTATTACCACTTCTTTGGGTGCTTCCTTTTGATATGATCAAAAGGGATCCATAGGATGAATTTGGGATCAAAGTAAGGTCTATATATTGAACTCAGGTTAGTTGGGTGGATATTTTATCATGTCTTGGTTGAGCCAAATGGATTTGGAGGTGTGATTTTGAGAGAAGGGGAAGTAGCCTTTATTAGAGAGGTAAGGGTCACTTTAGGAAAAGCTTGAAATATTATTTTATTATAAAATTATTTTCTTTTTATAATCGATCAAAATGGATTTATTTAGATTAAAAAGTGGGTATGGGTCTAAATAATCTCATACAATAGGTTCTAGAAAAGTTTAGGTCACCATATTAACCTTATCTTTAAAATTTAACTCTTAGTTAAATAGTTTAACTTTTACAATGTCTTCTTTTATTTTTATATTACATGGTTAATAAAATTACTATAAAATTAAAAGAGAAGCCCAATTGGTTAATTAATGACATATATATCAATATATAAGTTCTTTGGATAAACATTATATTTTTAGGAATATTTTAACATTTAATAATATAGTATTTGTTTTAAAAAACTCATTTATGTAAATTTTGACACAATTTAGTATTTGGTTTTTGTGAAAGTCAACAAAAACTTGATTACTTAGAAAAAAATACATTAACTCAATAATAACATGTCACGTTAACCTATAAAATTCGTTGAATTCATCAGAAGTCTCAATTTACATTTATTGTTATATTTATAATATCAATTATTTTAATCTTTCATTAATAAGGTAATTACTACATCATCATTGTTTCATAAATAAATTTAATTATTTAATGTATAAAAATTATAAATAAAATACCATTATTTAAGAAATCATTTTATCTTTCTAATGAATATTTATATTCAAATTTATCTTTTGTATAGCCCAACATTAAAAATATTTTAGTTATTAAAATATGAATTTAACACCTTTAACTCTTCTTTAAATAAAATAATAATAAACATACTAATCTAATTAAAGTGGACCAAGAGGATTTTTTTTATTCCTAAGGGTGATTTGGGTCGAAATAAACTTATCTAATAGAATTAGGACATGTGTTAGGGTAATTATAATACCATTTTTACATTTAATTACACTATTTACTTTTAATAATGGTAAATTAATTTCAAAAGTTAATATTCACCAAAAACTATTTTCATCCTATTGAACCAAATTTTACTTACAGATGTCAACTTTGTATCTCAGATTTTTGAAATTCAATTCACAGAAGCGGTATAATTATTTTTTATGAAAATTTTAAAATGTGCCTAGAATGTGGGTAAAAGACGTCAAAAGGTTCAATGAAATTTTATACATCTAATTTTATTATAAAATGACTCAAATAGATTAAATTGAATTTATATAGGTATTATGTATCTATTTTGACTTAAAATAAATTTAAATAAAATAAATAATTATTTAAATTAAATTCGGTTTTAAACAATAATGTAGTGTTTTTCACTATTCATCAAAAATTGAAAGTTTTCAGAAAGATACCAAAACTTCACCCTAATCTAATTTTGATATTCTGAATCCAAAAATGAAGTCCATTTTGAAAAATAAAATTTATAAAATTTTTAAAAGTTGGTATTACTATTAATAACAGGTAGTTTGATTGGTCGTGGTGTTCTAGAACTCGAATTTGTGTATAGCATAAGCTATTGTATTATTCAATGATAATTGTACCATAGAAGCTTGGTTTGTTACATTAAATCACCATTTTCCCTTGAAATTTCAATTTAATCCAAGAAAAGTTTTTAAATCACATTTAAAAAAGGATCACTCATTTAAATTTCAGAACCTAACTCATGCCACCAAAATGCAATCAAATGGGACACTATACCACGTTTGACCAAGGTTTCACAAACTAACCATTTATAAATCAATTTGGTCCTTATTTAATGTTATACTAACATGATCCCATCCCAATTTGGTACGTTCAGTGAACGAACGAGCGGGTTTTCCTAACTTTTGAACCATTGCTCGAAATTGAATTTCGAGAGCACCGATGAAACCACAGCGCCAGTAATTTATTAAGAACGCCTATTTCGGAGTTGCATTTACAGGAGGGGAGTTGATAAAAATTGTGGAAGTTAAAAATAAAAATTTAACAACAATTTTTATTTTCCATTTGGTAGTTTTATCCTAAGTAAGGGAGTTGGGGGTGGGACCCACATGTGTTAACCAACCTTGAGAGGATAAGGTGGGGTGGGACCCACAGGAGCCCAACCCCTCACTTTCCTAACTCCTCAAAACCCCCCATTTAATTTTGCCAACATATCTACACATTAATTTTTAACAAGTTTTGTTTAATTAAATGAGTGGACTTAATTTTGAATGTTCAAAATTTAAAGTGTTTGGAAAAGGAAATAAAAGAAGGTTAAGGCCTTATTTTATTGTGGTTGCATCTTTGTGTTGAAGAGGGGAACGTTCCTCTTTTATTTTGGAAGAACTTCATCTTCCGGGCGAAGAACTTTTCTACCACGACGAAGAAGGCCGTCACGTCTTTCTTCCGAAGAACGACGACGCGCCATCCCTCGTTCTTCTTCCCACATCAAAGGAAGGGAGACGCTGTTTCACCTCGGACAATCTCTGTATTCGTCTATGAATCCTCTTTCCGCGACACCAACCCGCGACGCGACGTCTTTTTCTCCACGACGGAAACCTCGTTCAAGCCACGCTCGAGGTAGGGGATTTAATTTATTTTGTTCGAGATTAATCCCTTATATTTTTTATTCTTCCTGAATATGTCCAACTGATATCATTTAACGAGAGGGGGCCGGACCGCACAAAGACGGCCGAACCACCTCCTTTTTCCATTTTGGATTCTTTTGGGGTTTGAAATGGGAGTGGTGTGGTGCTGTCGCACTACACGGGTTTGTGCGGAAAGAAATGTGTGGCGTCGTCGCGCCGCGCCGTGAAATAATACAAGAACCCGACGCCGTCACACCGCGCCGGACGAACCAGGCCACGGTGGAGCAGGGTGACCGGCGGCTGGTTCCGGGCCGCCGGTGTTGGTGAAGGAGGAAGGACCGGCTGGTGCGGTCTGGCCGGACAAAGGGAAAACCGGGGGATTCAATTCCCCCGGCCGGCCAAGCAAGCGGCCCCATTAATGGGGCCGCGGTTACAGGGAAACCGGGGGGGCAGCGCCCCCCCCCCCCCCCCTCCCCATGAGCCAGAACGGCTGGGCCATTTGGCAGAGCCAGCTGGCGCCACGCGCCAGCGCACCGGGCCACCCCGGGCCGGGCCGACCCGGACCCAGGTCGGGTCGACCCGGTTTGGGCTGACCGGGGGGTCTCGGGCCGGGTCGGTCCGGGCCCGACACCCCCATTTTCGGACCGTCTATTGTCTTTTGCCCATAACTTGGGCTACGGACCTCCGATCAATGCACCGTCAGTTGTGTAGCGATCCTTGGAACAAGACGTTCATTTTGCTATATTGAACTCTAGGTTTCGGAATACTTTGGGTTCGGCCAGGTTGGTTCGGATATGAAACCAACCGGGTCCTCGGAGCGGAAACCCTTATATCTTGAGCTCCGGACGTCCGATTGACGTGCCGTTGACTTTGATGGATTCATCTAAGTGAGACGGATCTTTTGGATTACTCTTATCGAGGTTTAGATGTCGTCGGAGTTCGGTCGGGTTTGTTCGCTCACGAAACCAACCGGGCCCCTGGAACGAAAAAGCCAACAACTCACAGACCGGGCGTCCGATTGACGCACCGTCTATCTCATTGAATTCCTCATGATGATATGGAACTTTTGGCATACTTCTCCTGAGTTTTGGTTTCTGTTGGATAGTGGCTGGGTTGGATCGTACCCGAAATCCAACCGGGCCCCTGGAACGGAAAAGATGATATCTTTCAGACCGGACGTCCGTTTGACGAACCGTCAGCGGCATTGGTGATCACGTTGAGAAACGGTCCCTATGAGTATAACCTATGAGAGTTCAGGGTACAGTTGAGATACGGCCGGGTTGGTTCGCCCAGGAAACCAACCGGGCCCTTGGGACGAAAAGGCTAATAACTCACAGACCGGGCGTCTGATTGATGCGTCGTCTGTTGCATTGAGACCCCTATGACGAGGCGGTCCTTTGAGATACTTCTTCGTGGGACTTTGAGATACTTGGATTATCAACCTGTAGCTTGTGGAGAGAACCCTCCCATAGACAATTGTGCGGAGTACGGAGACCGTGTAGACGACTGAGTCCTGATGACTGCTTTACCGACTCGACTTGGAGTGAGTCGACTAGCCCAGTGGACAGAGCTCCCGGTATTTGGTGGCAGACCCACAGCGGACGGAGCGCCTGGTAGTTGGAAGCAGACCCGCGGTACTCAACCGGAGGAGTACCTCTGTAGGCTATTAGGGGGAGCGCCCGGTATTTGGCGGAAGACCCACAGCGGATGGAGCGCCCAGTATTTGGCAGCAGACCCGTGGTACTCGACAGGAGGAGTACCTCAGAGACTTGGATTAGTGAGCAGTACATCGGAGTCGTGACAGGTCCACTGTACACTCCAGAGACGGGGCACTTCAGCAGTTACATTTTTGATAATGAAAATCCTGGTTTGAGCTGAGTCTATGACCTTGTGTTTGCCTCATGATTGAGATGGGTCACTTTATAACTTAGCTATATGTATGGGCATATACCTGGGTAGTGGTTATCCGTTGAATTCATAATCTTTGTGTTACCTCATGATTGGGATGGGTTACTTGATAACTTAGGTATATGTATGGGCATATACCTAAGTAGAGGTTATCTGTTGAGATCTTCGTTGTGGTTATCCTTGTTGGTTTTAGTGAGACCTTGAGGGTCTCGGGGTCCCTTTTGAGTATCGTTATACTCACCCCTACATGGGCTATGCCCGCACCTCGTTGTGTTGGTTGCAGACGACGGGAAGTGCTTACGGAGGCCGAGTGTTCGAGGACTGGACGGTACCCGGAGGTGGACTACATGACGAGTCAATATCTGGAGGTGGACTTCATGGTGAGATGACACTCGGAAGAGGTTGACGGGTGAGAGCGTTATGGAGGCTATCTGATCCTACCCTTCAGGTAGGATCTGTGGTGGACGATCCAGGAGTTGCGCCATCTGTACCTACCCTTCAGGTAGGATCTGAGGAGGATGTCCCAGGAGCTTCTTCCATTCTTCGAGCTGTTGTCTTTTTCTGTTGTACTTTTTTTCAGTTGTAGTTTTACTTTCAATTGGGTTTGTATTCTGGCCCATTTACTTTTTAGCACTTCTCTTTGTACGTAGTGTTTTACTTCCGCTTGTTCTCTGTGGTGTTTTGTTTACTTTTATAAAGGCAATTCCTTCCCAGTTATCGGGATTTACGCCTTTGGTGTTAGTCTCCAGCCCCTAGCCTATGGAAGGATGGCTTGGGGTAGTCACGGCACGGGCCCCAAGGACGGGTCGTGACAAATTGGTATCAAAGGATTTGGTTCTACCGCAGAACTTATAACTCTAATATATTCTTTTTGTGAAGCAATAGTGTTAAGGGTACCGAGTGTGGTCTTCAGTTCAGGGAGTCCAGTGTTGGTGCGGGCGGCTGACGTATCCATACACCAGGACCCTAAAAACTGATTTCCGTCTTTGTGCATGAAAACACTGATTATGTGTGTGTTTCCAGAAGTTTTTAAATATCAGCTCAAACCAGGTCAGCTCCCAGGTATAAATCTTTTGACCATGTCATGTTTGTTTCTTTCAGGATTCCTCCCCGCGGAAGACCAGCTAAAGCCCCGAGAGTTATTCATACTGACAGCCCGCCAAGCGACGTGGCCTCAGTACAGGGCCCTATCCTAGTTGAGGCACCAGCAGGCGCACCAGCGGTACTACTACCCATTGGGCCACCGACGCCACCAGCCCCAGCAGTAGAGGGTGCACGTCACTTGAGCGCACTGCACGAGTTCCAGCGCCAGAGGCCACCCAGGTTCCGGGGAGAGACGGACCCGCAGGCGGCTGAGGATTGGCTGGAGGCTGTGGTGAGAGTCTTCAGGCTAGTGGGGATGCCGACAGACTTCATGGTGATCCTTGCTGCCATCCTTTTTCAGGTAGCAGCAGGCAGATGGTGGAGCCTGATGCTCCAGATTCATGATGAGGCAACACTTCTTTGGGCAGACTTCGAGAGCCTGTTTAGGGCAGAGTTTATACCATCCACCCTTCGAGCAGTGCGTATACAAGAGCTACTTCAGTTGCGGCAGGGCAGCATGACAGTAGCATAGTATTCAGCGAGGTTCACAGACCTCTCGCGCTACTCCACAGATATAGTATGGGACCCGTTCTTCAGGGTTCGAACCTTCGAGTAGGGGCTCAGGCGGGAGATTAGAGCTTCTGTTGTTTCTCACAGCATTTCAACCCAGACAGGGGTGTTGGAGAGAGCCCTTTTACTGGAGAGTTTCCTTGCTGAGCAGTCTCCAGCAGCACGACCCACCACTAGCCGGCTTGCGGCAGAGTCTTCTACAGCAGACAGTAGATAGATGACGCAGAGGTCCAAGAGGACCAGACCTACTAGTGGCCAACTGCATGACTCAGGTTCAGTTGTGTGGGGGAACCGGGGTGGAGTCAGAGACAGTTGTGCCGAGAGTGGTCAATGTTACTCCTGCGGCGGGATTGGTCACATGGCACGTGACTGTCCAACCCGCCATGTAGATGACCAGCAGTTAAATGAAGAACCTCCCAGGCAGAGGCAGAGGTTCGATCAGGGCAGACTGCAAGGAGTAGGCGGCCTTGGAAGAGGAGCTGTCCGTGCAGTTGGAGGTGGACGACGCTTCGGGGTGTTTCCACCACCACCACCAGGAGGCCCACTCCGACCGCAGGGGACAGGAGGACATGGGAGAGCTCAGCTTCAGGAAACTGAGGCCTATGGTCATGGAGCTCTAGAAGCAGATGGACAGGAGCGGGACTAGCTCCAGACCTGGAGGCTATTGATCATCTTGCTTCTAGTTTTGTTGTTGTTACATTTGTGTCTTTGTACTATGAGCTGCAATAATGAAAAAACACTTATCTTTGTGAAGTTTTCTTTCCTGTCCTTTTGTTTGGTTGATACTGAGTGATCTTGGTTAAGACTGTTGACTTGACCCTCACTTTCGAGATTTCTACTAGAGGAGACCTAGTGACCTCACACTAATGCTGACAGTGTGACTCAACCCTTGGAGGCGAGAGTGATAGTTGGATCTCTTGGTAGTTACATCGAGGCCTTACGACGTCATCCATGGAATGAATGCATCATTCATGTCAGGATTGGCTGTATTAGGTAATGAATGTGGTTCATCCAGGGGATGAGACCAGATTTCTCTTATCGGCAAAGAAGAAATCATAACATCTCTTGTGAGACTAGAGAAGGTCCAGGTCATCCAAGAGCGGATGAGGACAGCACAGGGCTGACAGAAGCCTTATGCTGACAGGAATTGGAGGCCTCTAGAGTTCAAGGATGACAATCACATCCTTATATGGGTTTCACCTCGACGAGGTTTACGGAGATGTGGCCAAGGCGGCAAGTTATCCCGGAGGTTCATTGGACCTTCTTAGGTCCTCAGCTGGGTAGGCGAAGTGGTTTACCGCTTGATGCATCCACCTCAGTTGCACCAGGTGCACGATGACTTCCACGTATCTCAACTAAGGAGATACGTGCTCGACCCTTCGCATATCATCGACCATGGGGAGTTGGACTTTGGCGATGGGGTGACTTTCACGGAGGTTCTAGTGGGAATCGAGGATCAACAGGAGCGGATCCTATGAGTATGGAAGATTCCTCGGGTGTGCTTTCACTAGCAGTATGGGAACCTCCAGGTGAGCACATGAGAGCGGGAGGCTCAGATGAGTGCTCAGTACCGCTTTTGTATACCTAGTTTGTGTTGTAGTTTTACGGGGACATAAAGCCTTGAGGTGGAAGTAATGTAAAGACTCGTAAAATTCAAGGGAAATTTTTTCTTATTTTTTTTTTTTGGGATTTTACAAGAATTCAGTTTCTGACGACACCTGATTCCGAGGCCTGGTGTGCCCGGAATCAGTTTTTGAATTTTAGCTCGGGTACGTTCAGTGAACGAACGAGCGGGTTTTCCTAACTTTTGAACCATTTCTCGGAATCGAATTCCGAGAGCACCGATGAAACCGTAGCGCCGGTAATTGCTTAGTAACGCCTATTCCGGAGTTACGTTTACATGAGGGGAGTTGATAAAAATTGTGGAAGTTAAAAATAAAAATTTAACAATAATTTTTATTTTCCACTTGGTAGTTTTATCCTAAGGGAGTTGGGGGTGGGACCCACTTGTGTTAACCAACCTTGAGAGGATAAGGTGGGGTGGGACCCACACGATCCCAACCCCTCACTTTCCTAACTCCTCAAAACCCCCCATTTAATTTTTCCAACATATCTCCTCATTAATTTTTAACAAGTTTTTTTTTAATTAAATGAGTGGACTTAATTTTGAATGTTCAACATTTAAAGTGTTTGGAAAAGGAAATAAAATAATTTTAAGGCCTTATTTTATTGTGGTTGCATCTTTGTGTTGAAGGGGGGAATGTTCCTCTTTTCTTTTGGAAGAACTTCATCTTCCAGGCGAAGAACGTTTCTACCACGACGAAGAACGTCGTCACGTCTTTCTTCCGAAGAACGACAATGCGCCATCCCTCGTTCTTCTTCCCACGTCAAAGGAAGGGAGACGTCGTTCCACCTCGGACAATCTCCGTCTTCGTCTATGAATCCTCTTTCTGCGACACCGACCCACGACGCAACGTCTTTTTCTCTGCGATGGAAACCTCATTCAAGCCACGCTCGAGGTAGGGGATTTAATTTATTTTGTTCGAGATTACTCCCTTAATTTTTTTATTCTTCGTGAATATGTTCAACTTCTATCGTTTAACGAGAGGGGGTCGGACCACACAAAGACGGCCGACCCACCTCCTTTTTCCATTTTGGATTCTTTTGTGGTTTGAAATGGGAGTGGCGCAGTGTCGTCGCACCGCGCGGGTTCGTGCGGCAAGAAATCTGTAGCGCCGCGCCGTGAAATAATACAAGAACGCGACGCCGTCACGCCGCGTCAGTGAAACCTGAAAATACCGCAGCCGGAGCGGCGCCATGGAGGAGGGGTGCGGTGTCATTACACCACGCCGGACGAACCAGACCGTGGCCGGTTTCGGGCCGCACCGGAGCAGGGTGACCAGCGGCCGGTTCCGGGTCGCCGGTGTCGGCGAAGGACTAAGGACCAGCCGTCGCCGGTCCTTGTTGGCAGAACCGGCCGGCCGGTGCGGGCCAGCCGGACAAAGGGAAAACCCAGGGATTAAATTCCCCCGGCCGTCCAAGCAAGAGGCCCCATTAATGGGGTTGCGGTTACAGGGAAACCGGGGGGAAGCCCCCCCCCCCCCCCCCCCGCGAGCCGAAACAGCTCGGCCGATTGGCCGAGCCAGCTGGCGCCACGCGCCAGTGTGCCGGGTTGCCGGCTGGGCCGGGCCGACCCGGACCCCGGTCGGGTCGGCCTAGTTCGGGCCGACCGGGGTCTCTCGGGCCGGGTCGGGACGGGCCCGAAACCCCCGTTTTCGGACCATCTTCGATCTTTTTCCCATAACATGGGTTACGGACCTCTGATCGATGCACCGTCAGTTGAGTAGCGATCCTTGGAACGATACGGTCGTTTCGGTATATCGCACTCAAGGTTTCGGAATACTTTGGGTTCGGCCGGGTTGGTTCGGATACGAAACCAACCGGGTCCTCGGAGCGGAAACGCTTATATCTTGAGCTCCGGATGTCCGATTGACGTGCCGTAGACTTTGATAGATTCCTCTAAGTGAGACGGATCTTTTGGATTACTCCGATTGAGGTTTAGATGTCGTCAGAGTGCAGTCGGGTTGGTTCGCTCATGAAACCAACTGGGCCCCTGGAACGAAAAGGCCAATAACTCACAGACCGGGCGTCCGATTGACGCGTTGTCTGTCTCGTTGAATTCCTCATGATGAGACGGAACTTTTGGCATTCTTCGCCTGAGTTTTGGTGGTTGTTGGATAGTGGCCGGGTTGGATCGTACCCGAAATCCAACCGGGCCCCTGGAACGGAAAGGCTGATATCTTTCAGACCAGACGTCCGTTTGGCGAACCGTCAGCGGCGTTAGTGATCACGTTGAGAAACGGTCCCTATGAGTATACCCTATGAGAATTCGGGGTACAGTTGAGATACGGCCGGGTTGGTTCACTCACGAAACCAACCGGGCCCTTGGGACGAAAAGGCTAATAACTCACAGACCGGGCGTCCGATTGACGCGCCGTCTGTTGCGTTGAGACCCCTATGAAGAGGCGGTCCTTTGAGATACTTTTTTGTGGGACTTTGAGATACTTGGAGAATCGACCTATAGCTCGTGGAGCGGACCCTCCCAGAGACGAGCGTGTGGAGTATGGAGACCGTGTAGACGACTGAGACCTGACGACTGCTTGACCGACTCGACTTGGAGTGAGTCGACTAGCCCAGTGGACGGAGCGCCCGGTATTTGGCGGCAGACCCACAGCGGACGGAGCGCCTGGTAGTTGGAAGCAGACCTGCGGTACTCGACCGGAGGAGTACCTCTGTAGGCTATTAGGGGGAGCACCCTGTATTTGGCTGCAGACGGAGCACCCAGTATTTGGCAGCAGACCCGCGGTACTCGACAGGAGGAGTACCTCAGAGACTTGGATTAGTGAGCAGTACCACGGAGTTGTGACAGGTCCATTATACACTCCAGAGACAGGGCTCTTCAACAGTTACAGTTTCGATAATGAAAATCCTGGTTTGAGCTGAGTCTATGACCTTGTGTTTGCCTCATGATTGAGATGGGTCACTTTATAACTTAATTATATGTATGGGCATATACCTGGGTAGTGGTTATCCGTTGATTTCATAATCTTTGTGTTACCTCATGATTGAGATGGGTTACTTCATAACTTAGGTATATGTATTGGCATATACCTAAGTAGAGGTTATCTGTTTAGATCTTCTTTTTGGTTATCCTTGTTGGTTTTAGTGATACCTTGAGGGTCTCGGGGTCCCTACTGAGTATCATTAAACTCACCCCTGCACGGGCTATGCCCACACCTCGTTGTGTTGGTTTTAGATGACGGGCAGTGCTGACGGAGGCCGAGTGTTCGAGGACTAGACGGTACCCGGAGGTGGACTACACGACGAGTCGGTATCCGGAGGTGGACTTCATGGTGAGACGACACTCGGAGGAGGTTGACGGGCGAGAGCGTTGTGGAGGATATCTGTACCTACCCTTCAGGTAGTATCTGTGGTGGACGATCTAGGAGTTGCGCCATCTATACCTACCCTTCAGGTAGGATCCGAGAAGGACGT
This sequence comes from Viscum album, assembly GCA_963277665.1. Classification (NCBI taxonomy): domain Eukaryota; kingdom Viridiplantae; phylum Streptophyta; class Magnoliopsida; order Santalales; family Viscaceae; genus Viscum; species Viscum album. Next base: position 162,222 of record CAUJRU010000330.1, on the reverse strand, counting down.
CCCAGGATCCTCTTTCGTTCTTCCAGCTGTTGTCTTTTTCTCTTGTACTTTTGTTTAGTTGTAGTTGTACTTTCAGTTGGGTTTGTATTCTGGCCCATTTACTTTCAGCACTTCTCTTTGTACTTAGTGTTTTACTTCCTCTTGTACTCTGTGGTGTTTTGTTTACTTTTATAAAGGAAATTCCTTCCCAGTTATCAGGATTTACGCCTTTGGTGTTAGTCGCCAGCCTCTGGCCTATGGAAGGCGGGCTTGGGGTAGTCACGGTACAGGCCCCGAGGACGGGTCGTGACAATGATTCTTTATGAAACTAGGCATCACAAAAAAATTATCTCGAAATATTTTCAGATTGTAGTATGACCAATTCTTTATTATGCAGTTCCCTATTCCAAGTAGCACTAAATATTCATGGACACCCATTACGGCATGACCTATGGCTCCACATTTCAAATCTCATCGTTATGGGGTGATCCCTCTTGAATCATCAGAAAATAATATTATGTATAACTCATAACTTTATAGTGTAAAATAACATGTTATAGTATAACCCATATCTGATCTTTGAAGCTTATTCTTATGCATAGGGATCATGGAATAATGCCTCATGAATCACTGTTACACCTTTTTTTGATCCAAAAAAATTATTAGTACATAGGTAATTACAATATGATCTTATATGATCATGGAACAATCATATCCATCACATCATAGAGACACTCAGTTCAGTGTTATCTCAAACTACTTTCTAAAATTAAAATTACTAACTCCTCCAACATGCAACTGGATCATCAAAAAACACCACTAAACCTTTTAAAATGACTAAAACCATCTTATATCAATATATTAATTATCAAAAATCCATTTAAACTAAAAAAAATTAAATCCACCCTAATTTTAGTTCCTTTGAAGTTTGGTCCACCTTCTAGTTCCTAGAAACATAAGTCAATAGATCATCACACACAGAAATATATTCCTCTATCATCCCACTGGTTAGGACTTCCCAAAAAACTATAACCCAAATCTTATATCATATTTAGGAACCTAATGATTAGGTTCACCTATAATATACCTACCTTTCACAATATAATTCATGTTCACCTGATGGTTAGGATAACTCATATTGAATGATTGAGGTTTTTATAAGTGATTATTTTTCAATAAATACCATACATAGTATTTGAGGGGTATTCTTAGTCTCATTATTTTCATATGAATATTGTGTATATAAAATCTATAACTTTTAAATCTAACGAGATATTTATTATATAATTTTTTTAGTATGCGTATGCATGCTTCTAACAATTTAGTTTTTTAATCCCTATTCCATCCACCAATTTAATATTTTCTAACAATATCAATGTGTAACTATTTACACAACTCAAAATTTATGTTACTAACACAAAAATAGATTTCAAATATATGTACACATATTTAAATTCATATCATTAAAAAAGGTACACAAAACAATTTCATGTAAAGGCTTTGAATTATATGAAACCAAAAATCTCTATACGAGAAAGTATGAAGTGACTGGTAGAAAACTCACACTTTTCTAGGAAATCCGTAAACCTCCAATATATTAAGGAGTATGAACCTAAGTCACTCTATAAATAGTTCATTAATCAATATAGAAATTAATTTTATCATAACTCTAAAACTTAATATGTATAAACTCTACTGAAACACTAAATTCAATATAAAAATTTCATAATTGACTAAAGTCAAGGTAGATGAAACTGAATATGATGTTGTCTTACCAATAATGTAATGCATGTTATGAAAATTTTATAATTATAAACATATCACATAAATTAGATCATACAAAATATTTACATCATATAAAAATTTAATACACAACAATATTTAAATATGAATAAATAAATAAATTAACATTTTATTTCTTTTCCAAACATGAGATATCAATATGTGTAAGATCACCGTTTTTCTTGAGTTATGTTTTCAGTTAAGTCTCAGTTTTAGTCTCATTTTTTGGTTAAATAAATTTTTAGTAAGTTCATGGGGAATCTTAGGGGTGTCTTAAGGGTTTAGGACATTAAGGAAAATGAAAAATGTCCTTTATGTGCATGTTTCATAGTTTTTGCATGGTTAGTGCAAACCGTGTGAGGGTAAGTCCAAACTATATGGGTCTAGAGAGTAGAATTATGCACGGTGGGTGCATGGTTTTTCAAACCGTGTAGACCTCCCTAGGTAACTATGCGACCCAACCCCCCTTAGATTGTTTCTTGTACATGGTTTTCACATGGTTTGGAAAACTGTTTGGGTAAATTGTGTGCCCCATTAAAGATGAAAAATTTACAAATTTTCCGCTTCATGATTCTTAAGTTCCTACCTGGTTTTCTCCTCCATTTCCTACCTTTCAACCCTAAAAACTAACTTGGATGACTCAATATTCCTAAGGGACATTCCCATTCGATTATAGGACTTTTGGAGTGTCATTGGTTTCGAATCGAAGCTTCAGGTAAGTATAATTTATCCCTTGTTTTTCTTTTTCAAATTAGGGTTTGTAGTTTCTCCCACCTTCTGTTAAATCCCTAAAACTGTCTTTTTATGGAGAAACCTTGGGTGGGACTTCAAATGGGGTTTGTATTGGGATATAAGTATATGATTAATAGTGTTTTCTTTAATGGATTTGAGGTAGGTGGTCTACAAGTCGTATCCCATATTTTTTATATGTGTTTTTTCATCTGAGATTATTTTTTTTTTGTTTCCCACTTGTTGTGGTTTTATTGCCTTTAGTGAGATTTGGTAAAATGAGTGTCTAAATGAAAAAATAAACCCCTAATGATTCCTATCATATGCATTGAGGATGATTTTACTAGTTTAGGTCCACCCATGGGGTGCGTCGACCTTCTCGAACTTGGGTAATAAAAATGTTAAGTATGAAATTGTATTGTTCTTAGGAAGATCCCAAATTGAACATGATGGTTGGTTAATTTGATGATAAATATAGTATATTGATATTTTTTCCTAGGATTTATAATGTCTTAAGGGGTTGTTTGGAATGGCATGAAAATGGGTTAATTGGGTTAATTGAGATTATGTCAAATGGATTATGAATTGTGTTAAAATTCATAAGTGGATTAGTGCATATGAAATAGTAAACATGTTAAATTTGTAATGGATTGTAAATTGGGTAATATGTTAAATGTATTTTCATAAGGTAATTTTGGAATATGTTAATTGGATTAATTCATGGTAATTAGTGAATATAATTAGTGATTTAGGTGTGAAAATGGAAAATGGGGCTAAATAGTTATGTAATGTAATTCGAAAATGTGTTACTTGATTATGGAATGATATTAATTTCCATGTTTATTGTTATATTTTTTGGTTTACATTTTTGTTGGTTGTGTTCAGTTTGAATATGGTATGTGTGTGTTGAATGGATAAATAATCATGTGAAAATTGATTCATAGTGTGTGGTGTTGACATGAGGCTCTATGCCCACGGGTTGAGTTTGACTAAGGCTCTAAACTCCACCCCATAATGAATGGGTTAAGGAAGGGGAAGAGTTTTATTCCACCAATGATTTCATTTTATGAGACCATATAGACCTAGGTTTAAATTTGAGTGTGTTTTATATGTTTTGGTGTGATTACCCCTAGTAAGGTAGGGAAATTGTCTCATCCCCCTTTATGAATTGAAAGCTGATGAATATGCCTAATCAATTGATAATGTGATGAAAATGAATTAAGTGAGGGAAATGGTATAAGTAATATAGTTGTAAACAAATCTATAAATTGTTCGAGTAAAACATTATGAACTAGGGTCACCTAAGTTACATTTTTCTCACCTTATCTTTTATTTTATATTTCATGCACTATCTATTGGACTGGATATTTTGTAGACACCATTAGTGGTGGCCTACTGAGTTTTACTCACACCCTGCTTAGGTCTTCATTGGGTACCTAAGAAGATTTCATGCTTGTAGGTTAGGATAATGGAAAATTCCATGTGCTAGGGAGTTTAGTTAGAATTTTGATATGCATAGATGAGGATATGAACTTGTATTTAGGACCCATTTTTGTCGATTCATCTATTTGTCTTTATTTTGGGTTTTTCTTACACTTTGGCATAGTGATAATGAAATGAAAAATTTATTGTTCGGTTATGCACTTATACCCTTATGTGGAATTGGTTTTTTATGGTTGTCCTTTGGTTATCCCGTTTTGTTTCCATTATTTCTTCATTGTCTTTTGTGGCTTACTCTGGTAAATAGGGTATAGTCTCATCATGTGGATTATTAAACCCTTGATACTAGTCAGCAACCTTTGGCATATAGGTAGGAGCACTTGATGCCATGTGTAGACCTTTCTTGGGGAACCGGTTTAGTGTCTCCTTGGTTGGGTACATTACAAAGTGGTATTAGAGTAGGTATTTTCTATGGACTTACTATTTGGGGTGGAAGATAGGATATTAGGATGTGTTAGGTCTTGGTAATGAGCTCATTCTTGGGAGTAGATTACCCATTATGTGGTAAAAACCAAGTACCCTAGGGTGGAATTATTTTTTTTTATGTGAGTTATTACATTTAATGATATTTTACCATAGGGTGATGCACTTTTTGTGTGATTTGACTATTTGTGCACGAGATTATGCATTCATACTTCATTATTATAACCTAGGTAAAAGAGTGGTGTGAATAATTATAGGCGCACATAAGATGGATTTGTGAATAATGAAGGGTAAAATTCATTTTAGTTCCTTAAAAATGTAAATAAAATTATGTCTGATAAAATGATGCAAATGGGTAAAAATGGAAAAATGTTAAATAACTGTTAGAGAGTTGTGATTTATTAAGGGTTAAAAGTGAATTGAAATCGTTAATTGTAACAAGTTTTTAAATGAGAGATATGTCTAGTAGAAATTTATATGTTATGAGTATATAAATGGTTTTGGAAAGGGTATCTAGTGGAAGACTCAAGACTACTTAAGTTGGTTTACCCATGTCAACCGCAGTCTGCAGAAGTGATGGTCGAGGGTAGTGTTTTGATGTGATGATAACCTTTTGTATGATATGTGTGCTAAAAATATTTTTTTATTTCTAGTAGAGATACTTATTTTTTGTAAACTTAAATATTTATGGTATGTGTACTAAAACTCATGTTTGAAATTTGTAGAGAAATGTCCCCACGATGTTGAGTACTGATTTGGCGACAAGGGGATGTTGTTGAAAAGTTACCGCCAGTAGTGGAGTAAGATAATGTGGTGATCAAGTATAGTAGAGAAGATTAGTTTCATGAGAACCTTGATCACTTCAAGAAAATGATGGAATGTCACCCAGGGTGGGTTTTACCGAGCTTGTTTGAGCTGACCAGGGAGTTTCAAATACAAAACCCTCCGAAATTTACCGTATAGGGTGGGCTAGAGTCATCCGAGTACTGAATAGATTCCATATAGAAGATTATTGACCATTTGGATACCCCTTTTGAGAAGAGAGTCAAGTTTTTATCCTATATGTCGAGATTTCAGGCATTAGTGGGACATCATGGTGCAAACTGAAGATGCTAAAGGAATGTTATGGAATGATTTTCAAGAAATTATTTTGGATCATTTCTATCCAAATACCTTAAGGCATGAAAAGGCTGCAGATTATATGAGTCTAAATAAAGGGTAAATTTTTTGTGATGGACTACGCTAGTTGTTTCACTAATTTTAGATTCTTCATTCCAGGATTAATAGAAAATGAGGCAGTGGTGAAAAAAAAATTCTTGAATGGGCTGAGACTTGAGATTAGGTCTTAGGTGAATATATTCCATTTAAAAAGGTTTTTTGAGGTAGTGGATCATGCCTTTATCTTAGAAGGGAACCTAGAGGGGGATTTAGGAAGTGGACTTATGGAACCAGTGGTATGGGTGAGTGGTGTGGCCTCTGAGAGAAAAAATCATTGTTTTGGGAGCTTCTATTAGGGTGTAATTTCATAGAGTAGTCAGAAGATATGGTCATCCACTCACGGTGGAGATCGGTTGTTCTATTATTGGTGTGGAAGGTCGGGACACATATGTGATTAGTTTCCCTGGCCAGCAGTTGAGTGTCGTTCATGTGACAGAATGGGGAATGTTTATAGATTCTACATAAACCCTTTCCATTTGGGTATAGATGGAGGCTTGAGGTAGATTCTGAGAGTGGGAAGGTGGTCATTTACCCTATATCAGGTAGGCAGTTTGAGCTAGATGGGTCATACTACTAGGGGTAGTGAACATGGTACTTTGGGACCAGAGCTCCCATATTAGCTGAGTAATGTGGTGCTAAGAACTCAGGTCGGAGCCCAGGGAAGAGGGGCAGGTCAGCTTCATGCAGTTCAGTCTATAATTGAAGGTGGAGAGGTTGGATTGTCGACTGTTCGAGGTATGATTCTTGTATCTTCCATGCTTTCTAGTTTTCTTTTTTGAGACATCGGCCACACGTTCCTTAATATCTGCTCAGTTTATATTTTTGTTGGTCCTTGTAGTGCAACATGTGTTAGGGGTTATGTCTATTGACACTCTGTTGGGAGTGTGAGCTGTTGATATTGGACTATATAAGTGTTGTGCTCTGGATATTGGTGGGTACCATTTCTTATGGGAATTTTTCTTTCTTGAGATGTCAGGATTTTACTTGGTTTTGAGCATGGATTGGTTCAGGATGTACTAGGCCCATATCGATTATTACCATCACCAGGTAACATTTAAGTATCTTGAAGGGGAGATGTATGTTTATCATTGTAAATGGGATGTCAAGGAATGTCGGGTCAGGTGAGTTTTCTAGTAGATGGGTGAGCTCATAGATCAAGTGGCTTGTTTGATTATTGATGATGATGGAGTGGAGTAGGATGTATTTACTCCTATAGTGGATTTTCTCCAAGACGTGGTTCCTAAACACTTCTCTAGGATCCTTCCTGAGAGAGATGTTGAGTACACGATAGAATTGCTGCCAGGTGCAGATCCAGTTTTAATTCCACCATATTGAATGGCACCGAAAGAACTCTAGGAACTTAATGTTTAGTTAGAGGAATTGAAGAAAAAGGGGTTTATTCATCCTATGACATCACCTTGGGGATATCTAATGTTGTTTACGAAGAAGACTAAAGGAGTTTTGAGGTTTTTTGTCTATTATAGTAAGTTCAATCAAATGACAGTTATGAACCGATACCCTCTTCTTCGAATAGATGATATGTTTGACCATACGAGAGGTACTTTAGTTTTTTCTAATATTGATCTGAGATCAGAGTATCACTAACTGATGGTGAGACCTTTTGATATACCACGTACTTATTTCAGGATCAGTTATGTTTTTTATGAGATTGTGGTGATGCAGTTCAGGTTAATGATGTTCTTGTAGTGTTCATGGATCTAATGTTTTTGATGTTTGTAGTTTTCTAGGTTTGGTCGGGTATTACTATAGGTTCATTAAATACTTATCCTAATTGTAATCACCAATTTTAGTTTTTACTAATAATGGAATCATGTTTTAATGGTTTGGGGTATGTTATGATTCTTTCCAAGAGTTAAATAAGTGGTTGACTACTAGACCAGTTCTGATGTTACCTCAGTCCAACAAGGGGTATATGATGTTTTTTGATGCATCTGGTGTTGTTATTAGAGTTTTATTAATGCAGTATGATCAGGTTGTTGTGTATGGTTCGTGGTATTTGAGGATTCATGAAAAAAATAACCCCACTCTTGATCTTGAGTTGGCTATGGTGGTGTATGCATTAATGTTTTAGAGGCACTACTTGTTGTGTAAGTGATTCAAACTGTATATCAATCGTATAATAATTAAGTACATATTATCTTGACATGATTTGAATGATTTGTAGTAGTGATGGGTTGAGTATATGTAGACTTTTGACTTTGAGTTAGTCTACACACTAGGAAGGGGAAATAGTGTTGCAAATTTTTTTATTCGGAAATCTAAAAGATAGGTGGTTCAAGAGTCCCGCTCTAAGTGTAAGACAATGGTGTTGTTTGCTGAAATTCATCTAGAGGTATAGAATTGGAAAGGGTAGATGAGCCTTCCATCCATAGTAATTGAGTCTATGATTTTGATTCGGGTCAAGGAGAGTCTGCTTGAGGATCTAAAATTTTTTACTATAAAGGAAATCATTTAAGGTGAGGACCCACCTTCTAGTTGGACTATTGGGTATGATGGGATCGTGTTTATTCCTGATTGTGTCATTGTGCCAACATGTTTGCGAGAAGAGTTTATGTATGAGTTCTATGCATCAAAGTGGTAGGTGAATTATGGTTTGACCAAATTGTATCATGATCTCTGTATGTAGTATTGGTGGCAGGGGATGAAGAAAGAAATTAAAGGTTTTGTGGGATGATGCCTTACCTATCACTAGGAGAAGACCAAGCATCAACAACAAGGTTGTTTGTTACATCCACTTCCCATTCAAGAATGTAAATGGGATGAAGTAATAATGGAATTCATAGTGGGACATATGAGGAGGCCTCAAAATAATGAAGCAATCTAGGTAATCATGGATCATTTGAGTAAGGTGGATCATTTCTTACCGATTTGAGAGAATATCATCATAGAATAGTTGGGCGAGTTATATATTTAAAAGATAGTGTGGTTGCATGGAGTACCATATACTATAGTTCCATATCATAATCCATGTTTCACATTACACTTTTGGAAGGGGTTACAAAAGTTTTTTGGTACCCATGTGCTATTAAGTACCACTTTCCACCCACTAAAAAACGATCAATCAAATAGAACCATTAAAGTGTTAGTGGATATTTTGAGGCCTTTTGTCCTAGATTTTGGTGGATTGTGGGGAAATAACTTTTCACTTGTTGAGTTTTCCTAAAAAATAATTTTTGTGATACAATTCAAGTGGCATGGTTTTGGGAACTCTATGGGAGGTTATGTAGATCTCATTTATGTTTGTTAGAGATTGAAGAATTAGAGTTTTGGGGGCTGAGTCTCATGCTGGAGACATTGTAACAAATTCAGTTAATCTAAAAAACCTATGTAAATGGATCATAGTAAGAATAATTCATATGTGGATAAGTTTCATTAACCACTTGAGTTTATGGTGGGTGATCATATGTTTTTTTTGTGTCTGTAGGGTTGGGTCACCATTGGATTCAGAAATAGTGAAATTTAGCACCCAAGTACATGGGGTGGTTTGATATTGTGGAGTGGATCAAACTAGTGGTGTATTGATTGTCTCTCACACAATGTTATAGTAGTATGAATAATTTGTTTCATGTTTCTCAGCTTTGGTAGTATCACCCTGACCCATATCATGTGACCAATGTTGAGGATGTTGAGCATGAGGTTAATGAGTCCTTTGAGGAGCATCAAGTTCATATCATAGATCCCAATGAGAAGGTCTTATAGGGAAATATTGTACCCTTGATCATAGTTTTGTGGTAGCATGGTAATGTTTTGGAATAAATATGGGAGTGGGGGTTGGATGTGTAAGTATATTTTCCCAATCTCTTTTCATTGGAGGTTCAGATGTGCTTGGGATATTGGCTTGAGGATGAGCTGTTATAACGTTGGGAGGTTGTAAGATCTCTATTTTTATTGAGGTATATTTTCAATTAGGTATCGGTTTAAGTCTCTTATTTTTGGTTAAATAAATGTTTCTTAAGTTCATGGGGAGGATCAGGGCTATCTCAAGGGTTTTTTACATGAAATAAAAGAAAATATTTCCTTTATGTGCATGTTTCACGGTTTTCACATGGTTAATGAAAACCGTGTGAGGGGAAGGCCCAACTGTACGTGTTTGGAAAATGGAATTCTGTACAATTGGCATATAGTTTCTCAAACCTTGCAGGCCTCCCTATGTTATTGTGTGACCCAAACCCCTTAGATAGTTTCTTGTACATGGTTTTTATACAGTTTGGAAAACCATGTTGGTAAACGGTGTTCCCCATTAAAGTTAAAAAATTTACAAATTTTCCACTTCAGGATTCTTAATTTCCTACATGATTTCCACCCCCATTTTCTCCATTGCAACACTAGTGTTGAGATTTGATGACAAAATATTCACAAGGTCCATTATCCTTTGATTATAGGCCATTTGGAGTTTTTTTGGTTATGAATCAAAGTTCCATGTAAGTCTAACACATCCCTTGTTTACCATTTTCAGAATAGGGTTTTTGGTTTCTCTAATCTTCTTCAGAAGCTCTAAAACCTTACCTTTCTGGTGTAAATAAGGTTGGGACTTCAAAGGTGGTACATATCAGGATCTAAGGCTATAATTAATAGTGTTTTTCTCAATTTATTTTAGTTAGGTGGCCTACAACTTATACCCTATAGTTTTTTTATGAATTTTTTCATATGAGACTTTGTTCTTGTTTCCCCATTATTGTGGTTTTAGTGTTGTTAGTGAGATTTCATAAAATGGGTGTCTAAATAAAAAAATTGAACCCCTAATGATCCCCTTGGGATTCATTGAGGATGATTTAACCAATTTAGGTCCACCCATGGGAAGAATTGTCCTTCCCAAACTTGGGTAATGAAAATGTTAAGTATGAAATTGTATTGTGATTAGGTAGATCCTAAAATGAACATGATGGTTAGATAATTTGATGATTAATATGGTATATGGATAGTTGGACCTAAGATTCAAAAATTCTTAAGGGGTTGTTAGGCATGGCATGAAAATGGTTTGATTGGGTTAATTGAGATTGTGTCAAATGGCTTGTGATTTTTTTTAATTCCTAAGGGGATTGGTTCATATGAAATGGTGAACATGTTAAATTGGAAATGTATTCAATGTTGGAGAATATGTTAAATATATTTTCATAAGTGAATTTTGGAATATGTTAAATGGGTTAATTCATGTGAATTAGTGAATATTATTAGTGAGTTAGGAATTAGAAATGGGAAAATGGGCTAAATAATTTTGTAACGTAATTGGAAAATGTGTTAACAAATTATTTCATGATATTAACTTCCATGTTGATTTTTATGGATTGTGGTTTCCATTTGTGTTGTTTATGTTTGGTTATAGTATGGTATGTTTGTGGTGAATGGATACATAAGAATGTAAATATTGCTTTCTAGTGTGGGGTATTGACATGAGTCACTATTCCCACTAGTTGAGTTAGATTAATGATCTAAATATCACCACACAATGCTTGGGTTGGAGAAATGGAGGGAGTTCTATTCCCCTAATGGTTCAATTTGATGAGACCACCTAGACCAAAGTTTTAAGGTGAGTATATTATATTTGTTTTGGTTTGATTACCCCTAGTTAGGTAGGGAACATTACTCATCCCCCTTTATGCATTGAAAGTTGATAAATATGCCTAATCCACTCAACATGTGATGAAAACAAATTTAGTGAAGAAAATGGTATAAGTAATGGAGGTGGAAACAAAGAAAGACATGTTTTAAGTAAAACATTGTGAACTAATAGAACCTAAGTTACATTTTTCTCATATTATATATTATTATTTATTTCATTCACTACCTATTGGACTAGATATTTTGTATACACCGTTGGTGGAGGCCTACTATGTTTTACTCACCCTACTCAGGCCGCCATTGGGAACCTGATCAGATTTCATGTTTGTAGGTCAAGATAAGGGAAATGGATTTATACTAGGGAGTTGTGTTGGACATGGGATATTAATGGATGAGGATTCAGACTTTGAGTTGGAACCCATATTAGGGATTTATCTGTTTGTATTTATTTTGAGTTTTATTGCACTTTTTCATAGTAATAATGACATGACATATTTATTTTTTGGTTGTAGACTTGTACCCTTCTTGGTAATTGGTTTTTTATGCATTTCCTTTGTGAAGCACATTTGTATTCTATTATTTATTCATTATATGTTATGTATTTCTTAGGTAAAGAGGGTATAGTATCCCCATGTGTCTTATTAGACCCTCACTACTAGTCAAAAAGCTCTAGCATATGGGGAGGCGCCCTTGAGGACATGTGGCAACCTGGCCTGAGGCATCAGTTTAGTGGATATGGGGTCAATTACATTAGAATATGAACATTTAATATTCTTTTTAGGACTAAAGTTATTATATTTATAATACCTAACACTTACCTTCTATATATAATTTATAAACCATAATAATTTTACACAAAATTTCAATTTTTTTAATATTTGGTCTTATATAATATTTTATGATAAATAATACCTATCATAAGATATGATCCAATTTTGGTATATGATATGTTCCGATGTTAATGTAATGTCATAATTTACAACAATCACTATAGTATATAAAGGTTAAACTTTTGAACCCAATCATAATATGTCATATCACCCATATCACTGTTATGATACGACACTCTATTTTCCAAAACTAGGATTTTCAATTACAGTTTACAATAATTATTATCATAGAATATAAAATCATATAAAATCATGATATTTTTTGAGTTATATAATATGATTAATATACCTATACTCAATGAATATACTAAACATTGATTCATTCCTTATGATATCCCATATCAAAAATAATAGCATGGAGATCCAATGGCCAACACTTAGCAACATCACATCCTACCTTATGATATTGTAATAAGAAGCTTACGATATACAAGTTATTTAAAAAATAAATTTTAAACCAATATGATTTCATGATGAAGGTAGATTTAATGCCACAAATAGATTTTTAAAGAACATCAAATACTCATAATAGGAAAAGAAACACATTTTTAGTTGGATTTATCATTATAAAATAAATACATAAAAAAGAGAATAAATATAAACACGCATACTACAATATTTGTGTGATCCATCTCTATGGAGTATACTTGATAAATATTTAGAAGTAGTAGCTCTTGGTATTTTTCCTCTACAACTGGCAGACCATCAACTAGGGTGATCATACACTATATGAGGTTCCCTTGATATTCTAAATATATGTTATCACCTTCTCTTTATAGATAAATGAATTCAAGTATGGAGAGGTATTTAAATTGGATTGATATTTCTCCCCCCACACTAATGGGGTAGATCAAATCATTTTTATTTCCTCGCTTTATTCAATTAAGAAGAGTGATCACAGGCTTCCAAAGTTTTTTAGATTTCATAACTAACCAATACTATATTCTACTTGGGGTATTATTTTAATAAATGTTTCAATGGCCATAATTTGATCTTCAATCCATAAATGAATCGTCTAAATGATTAATTATTTAAATGAAACTACTCAGTTGATTTTTCAGTAACTCATGCACCTGATATCTCACTTTATAAAAAATTTCATATGTTGTACCATAATACATAATAATATCCATACATTTAATTATATGTCTATATTATTTCATATGATATGTATCATAGTCATATCATCGGCTACAATATGTATAAATCATAAAATATAGCTCACCCTATTTTAGTATATAACCATCTAGTATACCATATATTTTATTTTCTTATGGTAAGGACTACTCCATGTAGTTTAGGGTCATGTGGAATTAATAATCATGTAATTCGTTTTAGGTTTATTTAGTAAGGATAATTGTGTCATTCCATTTTAGGTTATACAATAAGGTCCAATATATTTTAGTTTAATGTAATATGGATACAAACTCATTTTATGAAATTTAATTTCATAGGAAAAGGATTGTGTATGAGGATTAAAGAAACCCTTGAAACCACTAATTCACACATTCAATGAGATATAGGGGTACTTATTGGGACTTACATTAAATTATATCTAGATAATTTATTCCATCGATGAACTAAGAAAAGGTGTGGGAGTTGTACCACGAATTCTGGGAATAAAATTCAAGTGCATAAAATATGATTGTGACATATGGAAAAGCACCCCATAGTGTTTTGAAAACTATGTTTCATGACATGAGTGAGTATTTTACAGATGAGGGAAGTTAATTATATGAGTGGGGATTGTATAAAAGTATCCTAGGGTTTTAGGGACACCTAGTGAACTTGATGTATGTAAATTAACATTTCTAGATAAGTTATGATATTTAATCACCTAGGTAAATTAGTATCATTAAGTTTAGGTGGTATTTTTTGAGAAAATGGAGTAATTCACCAATTAAATAGTATTTTGAAGACAACGGCCTTGGAAAAATATCTCTCATGAGGCTATGACCTTGTATAAATAGGGCCACTAAGTCTAGCAGAGACACTTGGGAAAAATGGGAAGTGTAACACCCCAAGATTTCATAGTGTGTTATTTCTTCAAAATAATTAAATAACTTGCACTACACGCAACACCGAGTTCAATCACACCATGACTTACAAAAATAAGCCATTCAAAAGCGGTTATGAATAGTATTATCTAAATTTTAAACTTTATATAATCCTTATAATTTTAGAATCCATATTATGAGTTTCTTTGATATAATGCAAGAACAAATTCATTTTCAGTATTGCACTTTTATCAACTTTTAATAGTGAACCCTTTTTAAATACAATATTTTAAACATATTGACTAAATGGGGACATCAAAAAAATTTAAAATGAAACATCCCAAGCTTCCACGGTACGCTTTCCTTTGAATAATACAGTAGCGTGTGTTATACGCAACTTCGAGTTTTAACACACACCACAACCGATTAAACTAGCCGTTGTGAATAGTGATACCTAATTTTTGAAATCATATATATTTTATATTTCAAAATGGACTTCATTTTTGGATTCAGAATATCGAAATTAGCCTAGGGTGAAATTTTGGTACATTTCGGATAACTTTCATATTTTGATGAATAGTGAAAATTTCTAAATTTTAATTAAAAACAACTTTTTTAATCAAAATAATTAATAGTGATAAATTATGAATTTTAGTGGTTTTAAAGTATATTTAGAATATATTTTTACCATTTAATATAATGTTGGTCATTGGACATAATTTTACAATTAAAACGAACATAAACAAGTGTCAATCTTTTGATAGTTATTATCTCTTAAAAACACGCTTTTTGTTTTGACAGCGGGAATTAATTTTAGATTAATTTCTGCCACTTCTGTGTTTTGAATTTAGGAAAATGGATTCCATATTTGGAATCAGGATGTTCGAATTGTGTAAATAGGTAACTTTTATTTTTAGACATTTTGAAAAGTTACTGTGGTAAATATTTTATTTACCGTGGTTAAAGGGTAAATCCGGTAAATAAGGGTTAAAAAAATAATATTATAATAATACTAAATTACCCTAAAACGTGTCTTAACCCTATTGGTTGATACATGGTCGACCATGGGCATCTTTGGGTCTATTGTGGGACCCCATGGATCCACTTGTAAGTGATAATGACACATTATATTAATAAAGTTAAAATAAAAATAAAAATGGCATAAGCTTACATCTTTTAGAAGAACAATTTTTACATAGGGTTATACATGTTGGATTTTCGATTATAAATATTCATTAGAAAGATAAAAAGATTTCCTACATAATGATATTTTATTTATAATTTTTAGACATTAAATAATTTATTTTATTTATGACACAATGATGATGCAGTAATTACTAAAATAGTGAAAAATTAAAATAATTGATCTTATAAATACCCAAATAATTATAATATGAAACTTTTAATGAATTAAACTAATTTTCTATGATAATATGATATATTAGGATTGATTTAATTGACTTTGTTCTAAGTAATCAATCTGTTAGGAGTTTCACAAAAATCAACTATTGAATAGTGTCAAAATTGACATAAAAGATTTCTTAAAACAAATATTATATTATTAATTGATATTAAATTCCTAAAAATCTAAGGTTCGGACAAGAGACTTATATTATGATAGGTTCCTCATTAATGGACCACTTGGGGGTCTCTTGGATGTATATAGTAAGTTTATTAACCATATTATATAAAAATACAAAGAGACATTGTAAAAGTGAAACTAATTAACTTAGAGTTAATACTTAAAGATAAGGTTAATATAAGTACCCAAACCTGTCTAAATTCTATTGGTTGAGTGGTTTTCGACCTATCCCCACCTTAACCTTTGAATAGTCAACTTTGGAGCCATTAGAAACCGAATATGAATTTATTATAAATTAATATTTCTAGCTTTTCCAAAGGTGCCCCTCACCCCTCTTATAAAAGGGAACTCCTCCTTCTCATTTGTTCACACCTCTCAAGCCACTTGGCTCGTCCAAACTCTGCCCAACTAAGCTCCCCACATCCCTCTCCTCCTCCTTGAAGCTTCCCCTTAGGAAGAAAGCATTTCAAGAAGTCCTTTGGTTCCAACCAAAGTGAGTTACCTAAATTAAAGGAGGTTAACCTACCCCAACCAAGGAAAAGTACAAGGTAAGGGTTATTTCACAATCTCTTCATTATCCGAGGTTGTATTATACATAATAATCTACTGGGATCTCTTTGTCATCCACATCCATGTTTCTTCGAAATGTATTTCAAAACATTTTTACTATTTACAAGAATATGGGTTAAAGTCATTTATACCCTTGTTTGACTTTTTATAAGAGGTTTATAAAGGAATCTTTCCATCGTTTTCAAAACAAGGTCCTTTTTAACCTTTTCGACAGAATTGAGGTAAGAATGTTTTTTTTAACTTATACGGCGGGTGCGGTTATTTTCCGCCGTTATAAAATCTTCGAAGCTTTCCTTACAAGCTTATATGAATATTTTCAAAGAAAATGTTTTATTTTATATGGATCTTAAATGATTTCAAAATAAAAGGAGATACTTCTTTTAAAAGAATTTTGATTTCATCTATGTCAACATCCTTTGATGGATTTTAAGATTATTTGAAGTTGATTTATTATAATACAAAACTTCTATATTGTATTGAAGGTTTTGTGATATGTTTGAATGTGGATGTGCTATTTTATACCATTCATAGTTTATGGTGAAACTATTGACATTTCGTATGCTAGTTTTAACCCGAATTTTTATGTTATATTTCAAACTTTTCTTCAGATGAATGTGCTAAACAAGTATGTTCCGGGTTGGGGACCGGTAAAAGTAAGCCCTCCAGGTTGGGGACTGGTTAAAGTAAGCCCTCCAGGTTAGGGACTGGTAAAAGTATGCCCTCCGGGTTGGTGTCTGGTTATTAGAGGCACTCCGGGTTGGTGTCCGGTTATTAGAGGCACTCCGGGTTGGTGTCCGGTTATTAGAGGCACTCCGGGTTGGTGTCCGGTTATTAGAGGCACTCCGGGTTGGGTTCCGGTTAGAAGTAACCCCTAGGTCTTGGGATGAGGCCTAGACAATGAAATTAACGTTTGGCATTATGCATTCCAACATTATGAAAGTGGTTATTGATATTGCATGTGATTATTCGATTAGTAGAATATCCATGTGAACAAGTAAATGGCATTATTTCATTTTACTTTTGCCATACTATGTTGAAGTTCAATTTTTAAAAGGCTTTTGTTTTAGTAATTCATTGCCTTAAATGTTTATTCTTATTTTGAATGTTCCGCTATATTGTTATCCTTACTGGGCATTTGAGCTCACCCCTTTTTTATGTTTTATTTTTCCCAGGTAGTGAAGAAGTAAATTATGATTGACTTGCAGGGATATTATGGGTTTATAGTGTGGACGTTGGAAACATTATGTTGTTGTAGTAGTTTTTCATTTTATGATGTAATGTAAAACTTATGAATATATCTAGTGTTTCCAAGACTACTAAACTAATCGGTCTTTCGGGATTTGATCTTTCTTGTGATCATGCCAATGTTACGTAATTAATGCACCGACTCTGGGAAGCTGGGGTCGGGGCGTTACAGTTGGTATCAGAGGAAGTTTAGTACAAACCTTGGAAGCTAGATTTAGATAAACTCTGATTAGAGCACGTAGACCTAAGATGAACTTTGAGGATTAGTATAGAAGAACTTCCTAGAATTTTGGTATTGTAGAGATTTTGTGAGTTTTCCGAGAAATACATCCCTGTCTGGATACGAGCAGGTAGAGGCGGCTCTGGCACAGATGTACCTAGGGGTAAAACCCGAAAACACCGCTTTGAGCTAGACTCGAACGGGAACTGGTGCACGACAACGGGCCTTGCTGCACTCTTGGTTACGACACTCCCGGGGGATATGCTTAGGATAACTCTCATTTTCTTTACAAATCATTTTGAAGGGATTATGAGTATATACTTCCTCAAAGAAAACATTCTTATGATTATGGATTATATCCATAAATAGTTCAATTTATGTCAAGTGTTTTATAAGTATGGGATTATGTATTTTGATTCATAAACTGATCTAGTTTATGCCATTGTTTAGAAATGGCGACCAGTAGAAGGAATGAGAACTCCAGAAATACACATGATTCAAAGAGAAGGAAGGATCATATCTTTCATGGTCTTAAGCTAGAATTTATAAGAGAAATAGTCACCCATGTATTATCATCATATGAAGAAATAATATCATGTGTTGATAAGATAAGTAAAGAGTTTACTGAGTCCTATGCCTTTGAAGGGAAGCAAGAGAAGAAAAGGCTGGAAGAGAGAAAGATGGATAAAGGGAAGAGGGAAAAGAATAATTTTCCCATATGTGGTAACTATGGAAAGAAACACCCTGGAACTTGCCTGAAAGGAATGAGAGTTTGTTATAAGTGTGGAGGAAAAGGGCACAAAGTACGTGACTGCAAGGGTGAGAAAATAGTCTCAAATGTACAATGCTTCATTTGCAAGGAGTTTGGACACTATGCGAACCTATGTCCCAGTCATCAGACTATGCCGCAAATGATGCTATTGGATAATAATCAAGTTATGATACTACCACAGATGAGGAGGAATGATTAGAGTTCTTATGTTGATTATGTCAATTGAGTGTTGTATCAACAATGTACTTGTTATAATAATTATGGAGTATATAAGGATTGTACTGCAGTACTATTTCATTAAGGACTTGAGATTATGTGGAACAAAGAAAAGTGACTCAATAGCAGGATAAATTTTTGGAAAATATATGGTTGAGAGAATGATAAACCATAATATAGTTCTGATACCGAAGTAGTGATTTTGGAATAATACATGATTGTTTTGGATAAATTATATTGGATATTCTTGACTACCTTCGAACTGATTAATGATTTGTATATTCCATCATTTTTGGGGTTTAAAACATTTTTGGATTAATGAAGTATATCCAGCTTTCTATATGGAATAAGGGAGCATGAATGTAATCAATAAGGAATATGGTAATTCAGGATGTTTCAGTGTATTAAAAGAATACATGATGAAGGTATTCATATGATATTACGGGGTAAAAAGGTTCTACATTATGTTTACCTTACTTATAAATGTTGGACTGTGAGTCTGGATAGAAGTATTTTGGATAGTTCTAGTTTGGATTATTTTGGATTACCATAAAAGGAAAACCCGGAGGTTGGGCGGTAACCCGTCGCGTCCGGCAAGGCTGCGAGACTTGAACCCGCAACTGAAGGGCGACAAGGGTGTATCACCTACCACTGGCCCACGAGATGTCCTGGATTAAATAATTTAGTTTTTATTAAAAGATCTGGTATATGAATTATAAATTCATTTATTTTGGAACCCTGTATAAATTTTTTTTTTACGTTCTATTATCTCTTAGAGTGAAAGATGAGTTTGTGGTAGAAATTTATTATTAGATAAAACTCTAATTATAAAGTATGTATATCTCCTTATGATCTTAGACAAACTCATAAATAAATTCCTCAACATTAATAAAAGGAACTTAGAACAAAAATGTTGTCCTAGATGGTACCTTAAATCATCACTAATTTATGGCTTTAGGATTGTTGGCCTTTTCATAGCCATGTTCTCTACCACTCTCCATCAGATAATTGATGGTTAGATTTCTCCTCCATATCCATATTTTCCTACATGGAACCCTAGTATGTGTTATTTTCGGTAATCTTCATACTTTCCACTCTTTATTTTAAATAGAGGCATCATTAATTCATTTTTCGATGTGGGATTTCAACTAAGATATTTTGAAACATCAAAAATGTGTTATCCCAATACCCTATGTTTTGTTGAACCGATGGTATTTCAAATCATCATAGATTGATGAGTTTAAGGACCTCAATTTTACACTTGTTTGTGATTGATGACCTCAATCACTACCTATAAATATTTACGTTTTTCCTCCAATTATATGTCTCTAATTGCCACCAATGTTCTCCTAATCGAGATCATAATTTGGTGGTGACCCTTTCATTTCTCTTTTCCTCATATTAAGACTAAATTTTAGTAACCCAATTTCCGATGTGGGTTTTCCCACAAATATATTTTCTATTTTCAACCTTTTATTTTTGAAGAACAATTTCAAATTGCGAGGACGCAATTTATTGAAGGAGGGGAGAATGTAACACCCCAAGATTTCATAGTGTGTTATTTCTTCAAAATAATTAAATAACTTGCACTACACGCAACACCGAGTTCAATCACACCATGACTTACAAAAATAAGCCATTCAAAAGCGGTTATGAATAGTATTATCTAAATTTTAAACTTTATATAATCCTTATAATTTTAGAATCCATATTATGAGTTTCTTTGATATAATGCAAGAACAAATTCATTTTCAGTATTGCACTTTTATCAACTTTTAATAGTGAACCCTTTTTAAATACAATATTTTAAACATATTGACTAAATGGGGACATCAAAAAAATTTAAAATGAAACATACCAAGCTTCCACGGTACGCTTTCCTTTGAATAATACAGTAGCGTGTGTTATACGCAACTTCGAGTTTTAACACACACCACAACCGATTAAACTAGCCGTTGTGAATAGTAATACCTAATTTTTGAAATCATATATATTTTATATTTCAAAATGGACTTCATTTTTGGATTCAGAATATCGAAATTAGCCTAGGGTGAAATTTTGGTACATTTCGGATAACTTTCATATTTTGATGAATAGTGAAAATTTCTAAATTTTAATTAAAAACAACTTTTTTAATCAAAATAATTAATAGTGATAAATTATGAATTTTAGTGGTTTTAAAGTATATTTAGAATATATTTTTACCATTTAATATAATGTTGGTCATTGGACATAATTTTACAATTAAACCGAACATAAACAAGTGTCAATCTTTTGATAGTTATTATCTCTTAAAAACACGCTTTTTGTTTTGACAGCGGGAATTAATTTTAGATTAATTTCTGCCACTTCTGTGTTTTGAATTTAGGAAAATGGATTCTATATTTGGAATCAGGATGTTCGAATTGTGTAAATAGGTAACTTTTATTTTTAGACATTTTGAAAAGTTACTGTGGTAAATATTTTATTTACCATGGTTAAAGGGTAAATCCGGTAAATAAGGGTTAAAAAATAATATTATAATAATACTAAATTACCCTAAAACGTGTCTTAACCCTATTGGTTGATACATGGTCGACCATGGGCATCTTTGGGTCTATTGTGGGACCCCATGGATCCACTTGTAAGTGATAATGACACATTATATTAATAAAGTTAAAATAAAAATAAAAATGGCATAAGCTTACATCTTTTAGAAGAACAATTTTTACATAGGGTTATACATGTTGTATTTTCAATTATAAATATTCATTAGAAAGATAAAAAAGATTTCCTACATAATGATATTTTATTTATAATTTTTAGACATTAAATAATTTATTTTATTTATGACACAATGATGATGCAGTAATTACTAAAATAGTGAAAAATTAAAATAATTGATCTTATAAATACCCAAATAATTATAATATGAAACTTTTAATGAATTAAACTAATTTTCTATGATAATATGATATATTAGGATTGATTTAATTGACTTTTTTCGAAGTAATCAATCTGTTAGGAGTTTCACAAAAATCAACTATTGAATAGTGTCAAAATTGACATAAAAGAGTTCTTAAAACAAATATTATATTATTAATTGATATTAAATTCCTAAAAATCTAAGGTTCGGACAAGAGACTTATATTATTATAGGTTCCTCATTAATGGAAAACTTGGGGGTCTCTTGGATGTATATAGTAAGTTTATTAACCATATTATATAAAAATACAAAGAGACATTGTAAAAGTGAAACTAATTAACTTAGAGTTAATACTTAAAGATAAGGTTAATATAAGTACCCAAACCTGTCTAAATTCTATTGGTTGAGTGGTTTTCGACCTATCCCAACCTTAACCTTTGAATAGTCAACTTTGGAGCCATTAGAAACCGAATATGAATTTATTATAAATTAATATTTCTAGCTTTTCCAAAGGTGCCCCTCACCCCTCTTATAAAAGGGAACTCCTCCTTCTCATTTGTTCACACCTCTCAAGCCACTTGGCTCGTCCAAACTCTGCCCAACTAAGCTCCCCACATCCCTCTCCTCCTCCTTGAAGCTTCCCCTTAGGAAGAAAGCATTTCAAGAAGTCCTTTGGTTCCAACCAAAGTGAGTTACCTAAATTAAAGGAGGTTAACCTACCCCAACCAAGGAAAAGTACAAGGTAAGGGTTATTTCACAATCTCTTCATTATCCGAGGTTGTATTATACGTAATAATCTACTGGGATCTCTTTATCATCCACATCCATGTTTCTTCGAAATGTATTTCAAAACATTTTTACTATTTACAAGAATATGGGTTAAAGTCATTTATACCCTTGTTTGACTTTTTATAAGAGGTTTATAAAGGAATCTTTCCGTCGTTTTCAAAACAAGGTCCTTTTTAACCTTTTCGACAGAATTGAGGTAAGAATGTTTTTTTTAACTTATACGGCGGGTGCGGTTATTTTCCGCCGTTATAAAATCGTCGAAGCTTTCCTTACAAGCTTATAAGAATATTTTCAAAGAAAATGTTTTATTTTATATGGATCTTAAATGATTTCAAAATAAAAGGAGATACTTCTTTTAAAAGAATTTTGATTTCATCTATGTCAACATCCTTTGATGGATTTTAAGATTATTTGAAGTTGATTTATTATAATACAAAACTTCTATATTGTATTGAAGGTTTTGTGATATGTTTGAATGTGGATGTGCTATTTTATACCATTCATAGTTTATGGTGAAACTATTGACATTTCGTATGCTAGTTTTAACCCGAATGTTTATGTTATATTTCAAACTTTTCTTCAGATGAATGTGCTAAACAAGTATGTTCCGGGTTGGGGACCGGTAAAAGTAAGCCCTCCAGGTTGGGGACTGGTTAAAGTAAGCCCTCCAGGTTAGGGACTGGTAAAAGTATGCCCTCCGGGTTGGTGTCCGGTTATTAGAGGCACTCCGGGTTGGTGTCCGGTTATTAGAGGCACTCCGGGTTGGTGTCCGGTTATTAGAGGCACTCCGGGTTGGTGTCCGGTTATTAGAGGCACTCCGGGTTGGGTTCCGGTTAGAAGTAACCCCTAGGTCTTGGGATGAGGCCTAGACAATGAAATTAACGTTTGGCATTATGCATTCCAACATTATGAAAGTGGTTATTGATATTGCATGTGATTATTCGATTAGTAGAATATCCATGTGAACAAGTAAATGGCATTATTTCATTTTACTTTTTCCATACTATGTTGAAGTTCAATTTTTAAAAGGATTTTGTTTTAGTAATTCATTGCCTTAAATGTTTATGCTTATTTTGAATGATCCGCTATATTGTTATCCTTACTGGGCATTTGAGCTCACCCCTTTTTTATGTTTTATTTTTCCCAGGTAGTGAAGAAGTAAATTATGATTGACTTGCAGGGATATTATGGGTTTATAGTGTGGATGTTGGAAACATTATGTTGTTGTAGTAGTTTTTCATTTTATGATGTAATGTAAAACTTATGAATATATCTAGTGTTTCCAAGGCTACTAAACTAATCGGTCTTTCGGGATTTGATCTTTCTTGTGATCATGCCAATGTTACGTAATTAATGCACCGACTCTGGGCAGCTGGGGTCGGGGCGTTACAGGAAGACTTTACCATAGTAGGTGACCCTAGAAAAGGTTTAGGGATTGGAAAACTAAAGGGGGTTGATAAATATTACTAGACACTTAGATAATAGTCCTTTTATTTATGGGGATATGTAATAGATGTCCTTTATTGAGAATATTTTAAAAAATCCAAAGGGTGACCTTCACCATGATCTAGGTTTTAAACCTTGGTGAAGTGGTGTTTTAGGAAGGTAATGTACAATACAAATTATAATGAATCAAATTTACCCATATTCTAATATATCCCTTAGGTTTTGATTCATAAATTAATTGTGGGTGTTCATTATTCTTTTTAGTTTGGATAACTTATGTTGTGTTAGGTCTATGAAATGTTTTATGTTTCGGTTCTTGAATATCCACAATATTCTTATTTATGTGTCAAATGAGAATTCAAATAGTCTATTGAACTTAATTTTTACTAACCCTTAGGCTTGGAATGTACTTATATTTATATTTAGTGCTTGATAAATCTTGATTTTGGCATGTGTTAAGCCTTAACTTTAGTTTCATCTAAAACTTGATCTTCTTATAATGCTCTCCAAAAATATTAAATTCTCTAAAAAAATTACCAAACTTAATAAACTTATAATAAAAACTTTGTTATCAGCTACACTAATATTTTACTTAAGGATGAGTTTATAGTGAATTGGATGGGTATTTTACTAATAATGTTGAGGTTTATAAATAAGATAAGATTTTTCTTCTTGTATGATGGGTATAAAATTTGATCCCTCAATGAGAATGATTAAATAAGTGTATGACCATACTTAGTTTAGTTTCATGTGATATACTCATCTATATAGATTGATGACATGATAATTAGTTATTAGGATAAATGAAATGTAATATATTTTCCAGAAATGATCCATATTTACTAGAATAATCAAAAATTTATGATTTAGCCTATATAATATTCATAAGTCCCATGTCTCATAGTTGTACTTAATGTCTTGTAAAAATTTATTATATGATTATGTATGATATATGAGATAAATATAGTTGAGATTTATATAAAGATATATGTATTTGATAGATATTTATTTTAAACCATTTAAATACTAAGAGTCATTGATTGTTTTCTAGTGTTAATTCATTTCTTATGGGTATAAATTAAAAAAATCATTATCAACACTAAAAATTCCCAAAGGGTCGTGAAAAATGTTTCTGAAAAAAATAATCTTTTTTGTTACAAGGTGTTTGTATAAAAAAATTGAGTTATTTGATATATTATCTAAAAAAAGTTTTAAAGGATATCTAAAAGACTATTTAAAATGATTTCTTAGGTTTTCATATATAATGTGACATAGGTTGAAATATGTATAAATTTTAAGTGGATTTAGTGTAAGGTGATGATTGAAATATATAAAATCATATAGTGAAATGCAATTTGACTACACTGCTATATGTGATATTTTGGTAAGGCATACAATATTAATATATATCTTAGATAAATACACTTGTGTTTTATTTACGATTGGGATGGATATATACATTTTACATGGAGTGATATTCAAATGATATGATACATTGTATATCATCACAATATATCTTCTATATAAAGTTATAATATGTTGATCTAAACATCATTACATGATGTTAATGAAATTTTTAACATATATCAATGAATATTTAATCATTAAATATTCATGATCTTTTTCTATTAATTAATAAGTTATATATAAATAATTTGTAATTTTTAGAGATATTATGAAATAATAAAGGTATTTACTCAACCATTGGAGTGTTTAAAAACTTTTTATATAAATGATCCCAAAACAAAGGTCTTTTAATATGATTTAATAATTTCATAGTAGAATTTATTTTAATTATTTTTCTCTTTTTCAAGGGTTGGTACTAGTATACTATGAGAGAGAGAAAATCCCACCAAAATAGTTAAGTGATTCACATTATTTGGGGATACTAGAGTATATAGGAACCCATTGGTTTCTATTGAGGAATCCTTATAAAACATATTGAAAAAATAATCCACTTGAAAAAAAAGTTATATTTTTATATTTTATGTTTTCTTTTAGAGCTACAGTGGAAAATAACTTGTGAAATATGATTTTTTTTATATTATTCCACTAATTAATGGAATTAGTATGTACTTAAAAAGGATTCATATGTCACATGTAAAAAATTAAAGTTGAGAAAAACATTTTATTTTCTAGTATCCATTAAAACTATTATGGTATTGATACTAAATATTATATACACTAATTATCCTTCCCTCATTTAATCACTTCACTACCTAAACATTATATGTTTTCTAATAGTTATATAATAATTTAGGTGGGGTGGTCACTCTCTTGATAGTCACTTTATAATGACTTTGGTTTTCATTTATTCACTATATAATAGCTATATATATTAATTTTAAAATTGTGATAGCTAAAGACCATGATTAAAAAGATATTTTAAAGGTGTTATTGGAATTATAAATATTTATTAGGAATTAGATATTAAATTATTTCATCCTTAAATCATCATCAAAATTAAATCAATTCTTCTCATTGGACTCAAAATATAACATCATAATATTTTAAAATAGATAGTTAAAGGCATTAAATTTTCTCAATGATGATAGTATGAATTAATAAAATCAATAAAGAATTTAAGCATTAACTACCATATTTTTCATTCTAATAATTTCATTAAAGTTTCCTCACTAATTCCATTATCATATAAATTTCATCCACTTGAAATTGTTTTAAAAATTGATAGATACATTATGCATCAATTTATTTACACTTACTTATATTTTACAACTTCTTAACCATAAATAAATAAATAAAAAATGTCCCAATGATATTGTTTCATGTATGTACTATTATAGAAGTATTTTATTCTCTATTTGGTTCTTAACATTATTTATTTTTGATGCTCATGAAAATCCAATGTATTTTTTATAAAGTTTTATTTTAAGTGTGACATGTTAAATTAATTTTTACTATTCTAAAGAGTTTCTAAATGTATGGAATCAATGGAAGTATAATAATTGTCTTGGATGTAGATTTTTTAAGTTAATGAAACAAATTTTATAAGTGTTTTAACATTTATACAAATTTTAGAGAAGTATGGATTACTATTATAAAATATTTACATCTTAAATGCCTCGTTTTCATGAGTTTTAATTTTTTAAAGTTACTCTGACATAACTAATCGATGTGTGATTTGTGACTATAAAAAGAAAATTTAATGAGTTGAATTTTAAGAAAATGGTTTAGATATCTATTTACTATTACATGAGGTTCAATTATAGAGATTAGTTATTTTATTAAATGAATAAACATGATGTTATTCTTATAAAAATTAAATGATTTATGTTTTATATAAATGAAAATTATTATTTTTCTATTTTACTATTACAAAACATGTAATTTGATTGTTAAACTTATATGAATTTTTTTTAAGAAAAATAATCATATATAATTTGGTTTTATACTATAAATATAATTATATTATTTGAATTGAATATTTCAATAGAAGTTAATTTTTTTGTATATAATATCTTTCATTGAGTATTTTGAGTTAATTTTTGGGAGTGTTAAAAAATATTTGTAAAATTTTATGGATATTTTTGGAGACATTTTCCAATATTTTTTAATGGATTATCTTACTATTAATTTTGAACTATTAATTATAATTATTAAAATATAATCAAGTATAATAATGATAAATTGATTTTTTTTATAGAGGTATATATGAGTTTTTTTAATAGAATAATTCATGATGGAAATTTTTTTGATTAAGAAACAATGATTTTTATCTCCTGATATATATTTTTTATGAATTGGATAAAGATACTAAAAATTTATAATTATAGTTATTTAATTTGATATATTTTTATCAATTATATTCAAATATAAATGGGTGATTAATTATGAATTATTAAAATTTTATTTCTCTATTTAATTTATGTACATAATTAATATATTATATATAGGGATAATACTTTAGAAAGTTTTATTATATTAATTTTCCAGTTGAAATCCTTTATGAAGACAATGTGGAATATACTTTTAGTCAGCCTTCATGGTCATTGGTTGAAAATATATTGAAATTAAACTCACCAAATTGGGTATTATTAGAGTAGAGTAAGGGTTAGTCTCAATAGCAATGAACCTCTACAAAATTCATGTAACCTATGTGATTATTTTAATTTTATATATGTTTTACATAAAATCATTTTTTACAAAAAAAATTAATAATAATGAAGTTTTAATTTATAAGGTACTTAAGTTTTAAGTGTGTAATGTTCTCCCTCTTGAGGAATTTGGTTATTAAACTAGGACAAAAAAATTAATTAGATCACATATTTGAGTTCTCAACATTTATAATTTTAAATTGATAATATTTTTTATATCAAATGGATGATCTTAATGAAATAATTTCTATGATTAGAGAACCATATTTCAATAGAGAAACATATAGGTGTTGAAAAACTAATATGACTATCTACACTATGAATTTGGGTTCGATAGTTTATATAAAAGTAGTAAATATTTTTTTTATTCTCACTGGTAACCATAAATTATAAAGTACTAGTGAAGAAGCTAAATGTGATTTAAATTATATATCTTTGAATTGTATTATTTTTTATCTTGTATCTAGTAGATTTTATAGAATTTATAAATGTTATTCTACTTATCAAATATGGTTAACAATCATTGTTGATTGTGAAGGTATTAATAATGTCATGGACATCAGGCATAATATTATAAAATTAAATTTTATTACATTAAAAAAATTTAATAGAGAAATAATTACTTAGATGAATAAAATAATTACATATATGGAAAATAATGTTGTTACATTGGGAACTACAGTTTCAAATCCATATCAATATTTAAAATTCTTAATAGACTTACCAGTAAGATGAAATGGTATATCTAATGCTGTTAGATATTATTAACCTACAAATAACTAAAAATAAAATATTTAATTGTAACATTTATAATGTGTTAATTCTAAAATAAAAGATGAAGAAAATTAACATAAGTTCATTAAGAAATGAGTTATTACCTTTAAATTCATGTATATCATGGATGAAATGAAATTGATGGGTAATCTTATAAATTATTTGGATATGAAAATATTGGTGTTAATTTGGGTGATGAACTTTTCCAGTCGAATAAAATGTTCAACAAGATATACAATAGAATAAGATGATTAAAAATAAATTTTAATAATTTCACTAATAATAATGAATATTTTAAGGACTTATATGTCATGATTATAAAAAACTTGTAAATATAAAGCATGATTGTCCTATGTTAAAATATAATAAGAAGTGTGAAAAGAAAATTCAAAAAAAAAAATACAATCAAAGAGAAGGAAAGAAGGATATAAATGATACATGGAGTATAATTCCCTAGACTTAAACAATACATAATCTTGAGTTAAGTCAATAATTTCACTTTATTTCACATTTAGGATATTTTCAGGTTTTAATTTTCAAATAATTATGCCATAACTATTACATAAAAACTCCATTGTTAAAAAGTAGAAAATTTTACAAAATACATTTTTTCATAATCTAAATCATTCTAAAATAAATCATGATTTATTTTTCTTCATAAAAATCTTCATAACATTCATCTTGACTTCTTACTTTCTCTTACCCATTGTTATAACCTTTGGATAAACATTTCAAAAACTTGGGATGAGCACAAAAAAATCAGTGAGGAATATAAAATAAGTAATGAAACTGTTAGTCTAGAAATACTTTAAACTCATGAAAACATTTTCACAAAATCTTACTTTTCACACATAAAACATAAATTTTTTAACCTACCTCATGAAATCATAATATTAATTTAAAAATTATTAGAATCATAAATTTAACTTGTGGAATCCATATAATACTTACATTGTATCATTCATAGCTACATAGGGAGTAACCTTCATAGTTACATTTTGAATAACGATCACAGTATATTCCCTAAATATTTTAGGAGAAACCCAATAATTTACATCTAAATAATTACCTAATTCATTTTATATATATCACAGGCTCACCCACCCTCAGTTTATCATGAAACCACCTGTATACATAATCCATTCCCAAGAACCAAAACATAAGCACAACACATAAATCATGCATAAATGAAAAATAAAATTTTTACATTTAATTCAGAATATATCATCTCAAGATATTTATACAATAAATCCATTATAAAAATCATTTTAAATACCAAAATACCTAAAATTATAATATGTTATTTATTTGTCTTTTAAAAACATTTGTGGCTTGTAGAGAAAACCAAATACCAAATAATGGTCACGGTGGTAGTAAAGTCCATGTCACTTTATTCCTTAAAAACATTCCCTTAATCATTTAGTAAAACTATTTATATAAAAAATTTTCTTTTTAAAATATTTAAATTAAATTATAGTTAAAGGGGTTGATTATACATCGAATAAAATATGTATAAAATCAAAATATGTATCAATGAAAGAGATTGAGACGAAGTCCCTTACCTCAAGTCTAAATCATCTTGCATGTTCTTTATCTTCATGAATAATAAACTTAGGTTACTTTATAATTTATTTATAACCTTTTTCATGTTCATTATTCATTTTATATCACTTTTTTCCATGTTATAACAATTATATAATGATTTAAGTTCACGTTGGATGTTTTGTCGATATTCGGTACTTGAGTCGCAAATGAACTTGGTAAGATGTCAATAGTCCATGTAGTCATAAGTCCTTAATATATAGAATAATATTAATGAAATTATTATCAATTTTATACATAAATTATACCTTTTAATCAAACCATTATGTGTGGTTATGAAAAATGAACAACATTATAATCATGGAGACGGTAAGTCGTACGTACACATAAGTAACATTTTCCATTTTTCATTGATCATTATGGAAAACTTTAAGTGTTATTTTATATTTAAATAATGATAATAACATAATTAATATAATATTAATCATTTAAATATACTTATATATATCATAAAAGAGATATAATGAATAAAAATGAGTCACATCGCTTCGTGGAGGTGATAGTTCACACGTACGCACGAATGATGTTATCATTTTCATATGCATGGAAAGTAAGAAGAAAATGAATATTATTATCTAATAATTATTAATATTTCATGAATATCACATATGAAAACAAATTATATTATTATAACCACTCATGAGAGACAGTTATGAAAAAAAAAATTAGATCGGTTCGTAGAGGTGATAGTTCACACGTACGCACGAATGATTAATTCCTTCACCATTTAATGGAAGTGGATATGGATTTAGATAATCATATTATAATAATAAAATATAAGTATATTTAGGATAATGTATCTATTGTTTCATCAAGGAATAATAATATTTTATGGAATTGGAAGAAGAAATAAAATATAAATACTTAAAGAAAACAATACCTCTTCTTCGGTTGATCACCTTTGAAGAACACCTTAACACCTATAAGGATGGTGTTCTTATTAAAATAAGGCTTCAATAATGTGGGTAGGGATTATAGTAAGGGATTTTATCAGGTAATTTTTGAACCAATAGGTTTTTCAAATGTGAGTAATAGAGAGGAATTTGTTCCTTTTTATAGGAGAGGGGCACTGTTGGAATTATTAAAAGTATTAAATTAATATAAATATAATTTTATTAAAAATAGCTAAAAACTCATTTAGTTCAAATATATTATGATTAGGGGTGGAAATATAATCATACAATCATATTTATACAAGTTTTTAATAATTTTTAATCATTACATTTTTGTTTAAACCTTTTTAACTCTTACCGTTTTATCAAGGAATTTACACATTGAGAGTTAAAATAAATACCAAATCCTTTCAAATGACAAATTAATGAGTCATTAATGAAATATTTAGAGTTATGTAAACTATTTTGTCTAATATTAGTTTTTTTATAAATTTTATATCAATTAATTAGATATTTTATAATTTAAGTTATGAATTATATCAATTTTGACACTATTCATGACATGACTTTTTTAAAAACTCATAAAAACTTGATTCCTTATAAAAAAACTACATTAGCTCAATCCAAATATGTCATATTAATTAAAAAATAGTGTATGGAATAAAATAGTTCAAAATATATTTATTTTAATCTTACTAATATCATTTATTTGATTTTTTCTCTAGTAAATCAATTACTGCATCGTCATTGTGTAACTATTTAATTTAATTATTTATTTCCTAAAAATTGTAAATAAATTACCATTATGTAGGTAATATTTTTATATTTATAATTAATATTCATGTTTAAATATATGACTTATATAACCCCAAATTAAAAAAATAGTAAGGAGAGACATATTTATGACATAATTGCCTTTACTTAAAATTAAATGTTATAAATTTTATAATCACACCCAAGTGTCTACAAATGGTCACAATTTAATCCCAAGGATAGTAATTGTAGATAGTAACTCTTAAAATAATATCGTTACAAGTTTTAGGGCAATTGTTTATTATTATAATATTTATTTTACCTTTAATTACCCTATTTACCTTTAATCGTGGTAAATAAAATACTAAAGTTACTATTCACCAGAAATTATTTTGATCCTATTGGACCAAATTTTTTATAATGAGTACAACCATGTATGTCCATTTTTTGAAAATTAAATTCACAAAAGTGGTTAAATTAGGTTTAGCACTAATCTCATTGACGGATCGAGAAATCGGGTTTTTTAAGTAAAATGTTCAAAAGGTCACATAGTTTTTCTATTTAATTTTTAATTTGAAAAAAAATCCAATGAAATAAATTTTATTAAATAATAAAAAATTCATCTAATTATATGTTAAACCCATATAAAATTATAATCTAATAATACAAATATATTATACGAAAAGGTAGTTCGGAATTAAAATGCAGTATTTTTCACTATTCCTTAAAATATGAATTTATCAGAAAATAAAAACAAATTAACCCATAGTGAAATTTGATTTCCTTATTCCAATGAAGAATTTTATTTTTTCAAATATAATTTATAAAATTTAATGAAACTATAAATAAAATGGGTTCTCCATCAAAAGGTGGTAAAACGGTATTTTTAGAAAAATACTCTTTTTATCCAAATTTTTTTATTTATTCTTATATAATATCTTGAAAACACATAAGATAAATTTTAAAGATTATACTGAATTATTAATTCATTAATATAATCCAAAAATATATATTTTATTATTTTATAAACACAATTATTTACACTTAAATAGTTTTTCACAAAAAAACCATCATTTATATTCAATTGGTTTTTATTTTGGTTTCTAATTAATTTTATAAAAAATAAATCATTATATAAAAATTTGTAAACCCTATTTTCATAATTTAGTTAATATCATTCTTTCCCACCATCCTAATGGCTATGTGATAAATACAACATAAAATAATAAAATTAATAATGTATTGTTTTTTGGGTATGACTTAGTCTTGTGTGCAATGTAAGATTTTAGAGAAACGCATTGTTGCGTGTTGGGTACTCTATAGGACATAAAGTCCCTTTTAATGTAAATTTTATATCTATATTATAAATATTATTAAATATGTTATATTCTTATTCTATATTTACCTGGTATGTTACATCCTTCCTCTTTTTTAAATTGTGTCCTTGAAATTTAAAATTTGGGATCGGTAACTAAGGTTTCATTTTTCAAAATTAATTCATTGAAATCCCACATTGGAAAAAGATTCAATAAAACATTCACTTTAAAAGAATTAATGTGCTGTAAAAATTTCACTCGAGATAAAAAAATACTTGGGTTCTATATAGGAATACATGGATATAGAAGAGAAAACTAACCATCAATTTCTGATTGATATTGATAGAAAACATTGTCAGGAGAACATTAAAAATAATAAAACCATAAATTTTTTATAGGTTAAATGGTCTTTGATTTCATAGTAAGTAAAGTAAACAAAAATAATTTTTGTCATAGGATCTTTTTCATAAAGTTGAGGAACGTTTTTCTACTTTGAATAAGAACATAAAAAAGTATACTTACTTGAAAATTAGAGATTCATCATTTAATCAATTTCCATCATAGACTAATATTTTCTCCAAATGATGAGTATTAAAGATTAATAAAATTATATAGAATCACATAATCTAGAAAATATTAACAATAAATTTCCTTTATATTAAAATATTAACCAAACCAATATGATTAGGATATGATAAAAATAGTTCTCCAAAAATAATAAACAATTAGATAATGAAAAACTACTTTTAATCTCCAAGATTCAACTATAATACACAATGTTCAACATAGGCCATTCAACAAATAATTATCCTTAAAATTCCGCAAAAATATTATAAACTAATATTGAAACCCAAAAATCATAAGGATTTGATCACATAATCTTTGAAGATAAGTTCTAACATTTGTCTTCAAATAACATCAATTACTCTTGAAGTCTCATACTAAAAAGAAGTTGTTGTAATAATATATTCTTCAATATAGATTAATAATTTTAATAAATAACCTGAATCTCTTTGAGTCAAAAATTAAATAATAGATTATTTCAAAATATAATTCAACCTTTACTCCGTAATTAAAATCCCATTGTATTCTATTTACCTTAATCATATAAAGTTCCCAAAATAGTGAATGTATTCTAAAATAACATAAATCACTTAATCACCAAATCGTTTTCTAATCCAAAGGTTTTCTATTAGATAAAACATGGGTTCCCAAAATCAACTTATTATTAATCCATAAAATAGTTTAAATAAAAATGAAATATCATACTAACCAGGGACTTCAAGTAGGCCAGTGGTAGGTGATGCACCCTTATCTCCCTTCTGATCTGGGTTTGATCCTCACAGCCTTACCAGGTGCGATGGGTTGTAACCCATTAAGTGAGTTTTCCCTTTTTATAAAACTCAAAAATAACCATTACATGTTTTAGCCTCAAAGGCTGTATTATACATCTCATTCGAATCCTAAATCATAATGACCTCAATATCTTAATTCATGAAGTCTTGTATATATTGACTTTTTTTATTTCACCTCTATATGATTTAATAAAAATATTCCCAAAAGAAAAAACATCATACCTTTATCATGGTGTTCACCTAGTTTCATAGTCATTTTGTTCACATATATAGAAGGTCTATGAATTATATAAAATATTTAGAGAAACTTCAAAACTGGTTGATTCCTTTTTTCAAATACACTTTTTACAACTTGGGTCATATTAGTGTTCATAGAGAAATATTTTTGGAAAATAGTCATGTATGACATATAATTTCAAAACATTTGATAAAACCTGATTTTTATAAACCATTCAGACCATGTTTGACTTGAAACTTTCAATAAATGGTCCTGTTAAAATACCATAAGTATGTGGTGAAAGAATATATTTTAAAATCAAGTATAAATAGGATGCGCAAGGGTCTCCCTTTTCATCAGCTTTTTAAAAATCAAAATGTGCTTCAAAATCTTCTGTTAGGGTAAGATATCTTAAAATTACTTGATAATATTTACCTTTTTTGAAAATATGATAATATTTAGAAAATAAGATTTGATTAAAAAAACCCACAGTTCATGATGGTATCTAGGAATAGATGAGGGATTTGATAGCACATACAACTGCTTACAAGAGATTTGTGGTTCAGAAAAAAGTCTCATAATCATCCATACCTGAATTTGAAATAATTATTGCAAGCAAGTCATATTGAAGAGATAGAAATTTTTTTTGAGATCCTCCTCTTTCCATTTGTAACTGATTTCCCTTGATCTGAAAAAAAATATAGAATAAGGATTTAACCAAAATAATAGACAAAGAAACTTACCATTATTTTAACCAAAACTCAAAAATCCCTAAAGTTTTCTAAACCTTTCCTTTGATACCAACTATAATGCCCCAGAAATAAACATTACACAATCTTGAGTTAATTCAATAATTTGACTTTATTTCAAGTTATGGATATTTTTAGGTTTAGAGTTTCAGAGAATTAAGACATACCTATTACATAACATCTCCAATATTACAAAGTAGACAAGTCTACTCAATATCCATTTTTTCATAATCTAAAACATTTTAAAATAAATCACGATTTATTTTTCTTAATAAGAATCTTCATAACATTCAACTAAACTTATTCCTTTCCCTTACTAATCATTATAACCTATGGATAAACATTTCAAAAATATTATATGAGCACAAAAATCTTAGTAAGTAATATAAAATATGTAATGAAACCGTTAGTCCATGAATACTTTAAACTCATGAAAACATTTTCAAAAAATCATAATTTTCACCCATTAAACATAAACTTTTTAACATACCTCATTAATTCATAAGATTCATGAAAAAATTATTATCAATAATAAGTCATAAAGGTAACATGTGGCATCCATATCATACTTACATTGTTGCTTTGATAGCTATATTGGGAGTAACCTTCATCATTACATTTAGATTACCCATCATAGTATATTCCATAAATCTCTTAGTATAAACCCAATAATTTAACATTTTATCATTACCCAATGAATTAGAGAGGTATCACAGGATAACCCACCCTTGGTTTATCACATAACCACCCATATACATAATAAATTTCCAATAACCAAAACATAAGAACAACACATAAATCATGCATAAAGGAAAAATATCATTTCCACATTTCATTCAGAAGATATCATCTCAAGATATTGATATAATCAATCCATTATCAAAACCATTTTCAATACTAGAATTACCTTAAAAAGGGAATATGGTATTTATTTTTCTTTTAAAAACATTACGGCTTGTAGAGGAATCCAAACACCAAATAATGGTCATGGCGGTGGAAAAATCATTGTCATCATATACCTTAAAAAATATTCCTTTTTCATTTAGTAAAATGGTTCATATAAATATATTAATTTTAAAAACCATTTAGTTAAATTATAAGTAAAAGGGGTTGATTATTCACCGAATAAAAAAGGTGTTGTATAATATCAAAATATGCCTCAATGAAAGGAGATTAAGCTGAAGTCTATTACCTCAAGTCTGAATCATCTCGCACATTATTTATCTTCAAGAATAATAAAATTAGGTTAATTTATAATTGATTAAGAACCTTTTTAATGTTTATTATTCCTTTTATATCACTTATTACCATGTTATAACAATTAAATAATGATTTAATTTCACATTGGACGTTTTGTCTATATTTAGTACTTGAGTCAAAAATAAACTTGGTACGATGTCAATAGTCCATGTGGTCAAAATTAATTCATCTAAATAATAATATTCTTGAAAATATTATCATATTTATACATAATTTATACCTATAAATAAAACCATGAACTATGGTTATAAAAAATGAACAAAGTTATAATCATGGAGACGGTAAGTCATACATACGCTTGAGTAACGTTTCCCATTTTTCATTGATCGTTATGGAAATAAGTTAAGAATTATTTATTATTTATGTAATTATAATAAATAAATTATCATATTAATCATTTAAATATATTTATATATATCATACAAGTGATAAGATGAATAAAAATGTGTCGCATTGCTTCGTGGAGGTGATAGTTTACACATACGCACAAACGAAGTTATAATTTTTATGCACATGGAAAGAAAGAATTTAATTGATATATTATTATCTTATATTGATTAATATATCATGGATATAAAATATAAATATTAATTCCATTATTATAACCAGTCATGAGAGATGGTTCTGAAAAAAAAATTAGATCAATTCGTGGAGGTGATAGTTCACACGTATGCATAAACGATTAATTACTTCCCAATTTAATAGAAGTGGAGATGGATTTAGGTGATTATATTATCATAATAAAATAAAATTATATTGATTATAATTTTTTTACTATTTAATCTTGAAATAATAAGATTTTAATGATGTGTAAGAAGAAATAAAATATAAATACTTAAAGAAAATGATATATCTTCTTCAGTTTATCACCTTTAAAGAACACCTTAACACCTCCAAGGTGGGTGTTATGCCTAAAATGGGGCCTCAAGAATGTTTTTAGGGATTATATGAAGGGTTTTTGTGGATATTGTCTATAAAAAAAGGTTTTTTAAGTGTTATTAATCGAGAGGAATGGGTGCCTTTTATAGGAGAGGGAAGGGGCACCCTTGGAATTATTAAAAGTATTGAATTAATATAAATTAAATTTTGATTAAAAATGGGTATAAACAAATTAATTAAGAATAAATTATGTTTTGGGGTCTAAATATAATCATCCAATAAGAATTATACATTTTTTTAATAATTTTTAATCTTTATCTTTTTGTTTTATCCTTTTTAGATCTTACCATTTTATCAAGTAATTTACACTTTGAAAGTTAAAATAATTACCAAATCCTAAAAAAATACCAATGAATGAGTCATTAATGAAATTTTTAGAGTTATATAATATTTTTTGTCTAATATTGTATTTTTATAAATTTATATCATTTAATTAGATATTTTATAATTTAAGTTATGAATTATGTCAATTTTGACATTATTCATTACATGACTTTTTAAAAAAATCCTAAAACTTGATTACTTTGAAAAAAATACAATAAATAAATACTAAAATGTAATATTAATCCCTAAAATTAGTTTATGGAATAAAATATTTCAAATTACATTTATTTTAATATTATTAATATCATTTATTTGATTCTTTATATAATAAATCAATTACTGCATCATAATTGTGTCACTATTTAATTTAATTATTTATTTCCAAAACAAATTAAATAAATTACCATGATGTAGGTAATATTTTTATATTTATATGTAATATTAATATTATAATATATCACTTATATAACCCCATATTAAATTTTTTTATTAATGAGTGACGTATTTATGACATATTTTCCATTACTTAAAATTAAATGTTATAAATGACATAATCACACCCAAGTGGATTTCAAAGGTCACAATTTCGTCCCAAGTATATTTATGGTCAATATTAACTCATACAATAATATTATTACAAGTTTTTGGGTGATTTTATAAAATTATAATATTAATTTTACCTTTAATTACCCTATATAACTTTAATCGTGTTAAATAAAATACTGAAGTTATTATTAACAAAAACTTATTTTGATCCTATTGGACCACCATTTTCATAGTAAGTAAAACCATGAATGTATGTTTTTTAAAATTTAATTAATATAATTGGTTAAATTGGTTTTAACATTAATCTTGTTGACAAATCGACAAAACATGTTTTTTAAGTAAAACATTCAAAAGTTCACATAGTTTTTATATTTAATTTTTATTTCAAAAAAGCATCCAATGAAATACATTGGGTTAAATGATAAAAACTTTGTCTGATTATACCTTAAAACCATGTAAAAGTATAATCTAAT
The DNA here is from genome assembly GCA_963277665.1 of Viscum album. Classification (NCBI taxonomy): domain Eukaryota; kingdom Viridiplantae; phylum Streptophyta; class Magnoliopsida; order Santalales; family Viscaceae; genus Viscum; species Viscum album. The sequence goes on along the minus strand of CAUJRU010000330.1, from coordinate 123,063 downwards.
AATATAAACAAATTAGATGGAAAGGCAGTTTTGAATTAAAATGCAGTATTTTTCACTATTCGTTAAAATATGAATTTTATCCAAAAAAAATAACAAAAATTCAACCAAAGTAAATTTTTATATCCCTCTTCCAAATGAGAAGTTTATTTTGTAAAATATAATTTATAAAATTGAAATAAACTATATTTAAAATGGTTTCACCATCAAAAGGCTGTAAAACTACATTTTTAGAAATACACACATTTTATCCGTAAAATTGTATTTGTTCTTATATAATGTATAGAAAACAAATAAGATAAATTTTAAACATTATTATAAATAAATATTTCCTTAATATAATCCAAAAATAGTGACTTTATAATTTTAAAAACCTAATTATTCACACTTAAATAGATTTTTATAAAAAACACATCCTTTATATTCAATTGGTTTTTATTGTTATTTCTAATTAATTTTCTAACAAATGAATCAATATATAAACATGTGTAAATCCTATTTTTACAATTTAGTTAATATATTTAAATCTCTATATTCTAACGACTATGCGATAACTACAAATTAAAATAATAATAATAATATATTATTATTATTATTGTATGACTTATTCTTATGAGCATTGTATGATTTTGGAGAAACTCATTGTTGTGTTTTGGGTGCGCTATTATACATAGAGTCCCTGTTAATGTAAAATTTCTATCTAATTCATAAATATTAATAAATATGTAATATTCTTATTTTATATTATTTTGGGATGTTACATGGAGTGAGTCTAAAAATTCTAGTGATGATTCTGAATATGATTCTAAAAATATAAAATCAAATAAACATTTTAATATGGGTTTCATGGATCAAAATATATTATAAAAAAATATCCATCCATTATTGATAATGATAAAATATGTTATGATAGGATTAATGTGTACTATTTTATTCTTGAAAGTAAGTATGATTACTTGAAAAAGAAGCTTAAATTATATTGATATTTTTTCATTATATTCTTCTAGAAAGTGATTCCCTATTAAATATTCTTTTTGATATTTTTGAAAATATGATGATATTTATACTTATACTTCTCGGCATCATGATAGAATTAATGATCTTAAATATGAGATTTCAAGTTTTAATTTGGGTTTTACTAAGTTTACTAAGGGGATAAAAACCATAAGAAGTTTCTTCGTAGCCATAATCACGATAGAGATAAAAAATGAATTGGATAATCTAGTCAATATTCAATGCTATATAAAAACTACAATATTTTGATTCTGTTATAAAAGGCATACTTACTCTTTTTTATTATCATGAATTAATTTTTGGTAACTATTTTTGTGATAACAATATTTTATAAACTTGTTATGATAAATTAATGCATTCCTAACTTTCTAAATGATTAAATGTTTATATACATGATGATAGTTTTGTGAAAAAAAAAGTATATTTGGATTCTGAAATCATTTATTACTAAAAATAATATTCATATAAGTATATGGGTACCAAAACATCTTCTTGTTTAAAATTTATATAGACGAGAATCCATGCAAATATAAAAGTAATGTAGTATATGGAAAGTTATTTTTATATGCATTTAAATATAAATATTTTAAATATTTATTATATTTAAAACATTTATAGAGGTATTATGACTTTTGGATATAATGTTAAAGAAACACTTATTAGATTTTATCCTATTGGAAATCTAAAAATTATCCTCATCAATAAAGTACTTTATAGTTAAGTACTGAAGCATAATATAATAAATATTTCCCAATATTGTGATTATGGTTATATTGTTTATTTTTTTAATAATTCTATTATATTTTTATAGATAAAGTTCTTAATTATAATGTATCTTAAACTAATCATGTTTACACTCCTGATATTATTTTATATAGTTATAATGTTAAATGTTTGAATGATTAAATCAATAAATCTTGTATATAGTATTGGAGGAATGGAAATTATAATGATTATTCTATGAGGAAGCTATTTAAAAATAATAGATTTCAAATTTCCATAATCATAAATTAAACTAAAAGAAACTATGTGATGCCTTTAAAATTGGTACAAAACATTAACTTATTTAAAATTAATTACTAATCTTTCTACTTTTTGGTCTTTGGAACTTATACACATAGATTTTTTTGGACCACTGAAAACTCTATGACTTGTAAAAATTCTTTTATTTTCTTTATTACTAATGATTTATCTAAATTGAATTTTTTTTATTTTTAATCCTTAAAAGTTAAGAATGTGCTATCTTTATGAATTTATTGAAACTTTCTCATAATGAAAATGATACCAAAATTGTTTCTTTAAAAAGTGATCAGGTAGGAGAATATTAATGTCCTCAGTTCAAATATTTTTTCTCTATTAATTTTGTGAAACATAAATTGTATACACCTAGAACACCATAATTAGTTAGTGTTGTTGGATGGAGAAATGGTAATTTTCAAGAATCATAAATAAAAATGTTATATGAATATAGTTCAACTAATAGTTTTTAGGATAAATTTTTTAATGTATTTTTTTATTTCATAAACAAAGTACTGGTAAGATATGTATTAAATAAAAATACTTACGATCTATTTAATAGAAAAAGAAAATGGTTGAATTCTTTAAATTTTTTCATCCAAAGTTTATATTTTTAATAAAAAGTATAATCTTGGAGAGTTTGATCCAAAATATGGGAAAATAATTTTCCTTATCTATTAAACTACTTTTAAAGATTATTTAATCATTAATAAAATTCCTATGATAGTTTAAGAATATGTTCATGTGAATTTTGATGAATTTGATCATTTAAATTGTAAAAAACATTTCATTGATGTTATTAATGATACTTTTGATAACATAATACTGGATTATCCTATAAAAATAATGATGATTTAGAAAATATTTTTGTATGAGAACTTATTGAGTATTTTGAAACAAGATAACATGAGAGTGTATACTATAAATATTCTAGAATATTAAGATATTTTCCTTTAGAATTTAATATAGTTGGTTTGGATAACTGTATCGGGACTAAGAGTAGTTCTAGAAATATCTCTGAGTTCTTGGAATTTATTTATCAGTTTTAACCTAAAAACATAGAATAATTCTTGGTTGAGGATAGTTGGGTTTTACTCATGTATGAAGAGATGAATTTGATTAAAATGAATATATTATATAGTTTTTAGAGAGATCCTTAGAATATATTTTTATAGGTATTGAGTAGTTTTCCAAAAATAAGCATTATGATCAGGGTGTGATTGCTAGGAATAAGGCTAGTTTAGTGGATATTAGTTATTATTAAGTGTAAGGTACATATTATGAATAATTTTTTTCCCTTATATCTTAGTAAGAATCCATTATAATCCTCATTAATTATAAATCTTATATAAATGTCAAAATTTTATAAATGGATCTAAAATTTGATTTTATAAATGGTTTTATTCTGGAGGAATTTTACATTTAACAACCTCATAGTTTTGAAAATCCACTCTTTCCCAATTTAATTTTTAAACTTAATAATTATTTATATTGGATTCAGAAATAACCAAGATATTGGTATGACAGGATTAGTAATTTTATTTTGAAAAAATAGTTTTGTAGTAGGGGTTTGAGACCATACTTTGTTTAAGAAAATATTTCTAACAGGTTTTCTACTTGTTCATATATACATATATGATGTTTTTTTATTTAATAAAAAAAATTATATATAATTACATTATCCAATGTATTACAGAAAAACAAAACACACACAAACATATAAGGTCTAATTAGGTGAGACCACACACCATCCCCTCTTGTATATAAATACCCAAGCTAGCATATTATTATAATTTTGAAGGCCAAGTAGGATCCTTTGAGATAGAGTATACCAAATGAAAAATTAGTAATAATTTTCAATATTAATATGGGTTATAATTCCTTTAAAGGTGGCCTGAAGTCCAATATTAATGAATAGTATTGTTATTATAGTATCATACCTACTATAGTGCTTGTCTGTTATAGTACATATACTACTATAGTATCTGGAATAATATTTGGATACTATAGAGTTGTGGTAATTATAAAATACCATATAAATACTCTATAATTAGGGGTTTTCAAGGGTTTAACCCTAAACATCAAGGATTCCAGAAAGGGTTTAGTACCACCCAGGCGTCACCTCACCAGAAAATTTTATGTGATAATATTTATAAACTCATGTAAAAAAGAATTTTAATTGTGAATAATGGGTGAGTTTAATTTATTTCATGGTTTTTAAATTTTTTAAATATATTTTATTAGGGTTTTAAATCTTGTTAAAATATAGAAAAGGTTATTATAAAAAGTATGTTCTTAGAAGTAGTAATCCATAAGAAAAATATATGAGTTTTACTATAAAACTTGATATTAATGAAGCTATAAAATTAGATGATATATGTTTTATAGTGGAATAATTGGGGCCTTTTATATATTCCTTCTATTGAACTAGATGTTAGGGTTTATGTGTGACTTTGTGCAAGAATTCATAAAAATAAAAAATAAATTGGCACTTTCTAAATAAAATTAACATACATAAAAGATACTATAAATTATAATTTAAATTTCCTACAATTTGTTTATGAAATATTTTAATTCATATTTTTTATTCTATAGAATGGTTTGGAAGAGAACCTTTTTAACATGTCATTTATTAGGTAGATTTATAGTTTATTAGTTTTCTAAGAAAACAATATTCTTTTCCACTTTTAATATTTACAACTAAATACATTTTAACTTGGGGTTATTCTTACTTAAGAGTTTTCAATAAAACATATAATGATAAATTATGATTTTACTTTTGTATTTGTTTATATCAAATATGATAACACTAATTCTATCAAAATTTCTAAAAAACTAATAATTAATTATAAAAGTAATAACATAGATATTAGATATCATTTTTAAGATATCATTCTTAAGTAGGTGATGTTTCTCTGAAATTTATTAATTGAGAACATCAGTTATTAAATATATTAATATAATTGATTTTTTTCATTTGTATTTTACTAAGAGTGAGTTGATTTTTTTTTATTTTAAGTGAATTTATTCTATCCTTTTATTATTTCTGAACTTTTATAAGTTTTTCTAGATTTTTTTGTCTTTGTTTTTTATAACTAAAATGTCTTTTTTATTTATGGTTTTGACATAATTAAGTAGTTAAATTTTGGATACAATCTTATGCAACGTTTATTTTAATATTATATATTCCTTGAAAATTATATTTTAATATTACATGTATTCTTGAATCATTGTGATTTTTTTAGATACAAAATTAAAGTGAACTTAATATTATAACGGGTGTGTACTACTAAAATTATATTTGAATACTTCATGTATGTGTTTTTTCATTACTTATGTGTGATTTCATTTTTGTTATTCTTATGAGTGAATTAGCTTATTTTTGATATTGTGGTATGTGTGTGTTTTTTATTTTTGTTATTTTTTATGGATTTTTATTGATATTTCACACATCTTAGTGAATTTTATTTTGTTTTAACACTTTAAATAAATTTTATCCTTAAATATTTCAAAATTTTATTGACTTTCCTCTAGTTTTTTTAGTTATAATAGGTGTAAAAAGTTCAGAAATTGATTTTTTGGTTGATTCTTAATAAGTATACTAAGGTGTATAATATCATAACTCTAAGTTCATTCCCATATAGATCATAAAGTAAATATTAAGTTCTCTATTGTAAACTATTTTTAACCCATAAATTGAAAATTTAAAAGGTTTTAGTTAAATAAAAATTATATTCTAAAGTATTGAAACAAATTGATTAAAGCAATAAGTAAGAAACCAATTTCAAAAATATTTTTGTATAAAATTTGTTTTTTCTTTCATTAAAAAATAAAATGAATTAAGTTGTTTCAATATTTTTCAAAATAAATCACCATTTTTTTATGTTAAAATACATTGATTCTTCCTAATTCAATTTAATCACTTTATAAATGAAATAAAACAAACTAATAAAATTAAGTTCAATTCTAAAAAGAAAAGGATAAATCCAATCTACTACTCATAGTGTAATAATCTCAACAACTTTGGATATCCTCCCAAAATAAATCTCATTTTAAAAAACATATTAATTAATCAAATAAGAATTATGTCTCAAAGTGATTCTAAATCAAAATTTTATTTTAATAAATTAATTTGATATAAAACTATTTTCTGATCCTCATACTCTTGATATCTTACTCTTTTTGGGACGATCCACTCATGATAAAATAATTAATAACTTTTTTATCTTAAAAAACTATGTGAACGAATAAAATATTTAGGAATAAGTTCCTAAGAAAAATAAAATAGTAATAAATAAGTAAAATAATATTAATCTTACTAAAATCATTGAAAATTTTGATAAAAGTAGGTTTTTTTAATGTAAAATTTCATGATAAACGCAAAAGAAATTGGGAAAACTAAACTATAATCTATATGTTTTTAAAAAGGGGGTTTTTTAATGAATAGTGTCTTTATAAATCAATTTAACAGAAAAATTGGGTAATCATGGGAATTTGACCAGAGGAAATGTATGACTATTTAAATATTTGGTTCCAATTGAGGGGTAATTTTTAATTTTACATTTTGTTTTACATTAAGGAGTTTTAAAATTAATTATTATGTGTTTTTTAATTTTGTTTAGGTTTTATATAAGATTTGGGAGGTTGGGAAGGTCTATGAGTTTGTGTCAACTACAGTTTAGAACTACAGGTGACATCGAGTACATAGTGGGGTGGAATCGGGTACCCATTGAGCTGATTAATGGGTTGGGTTACCTATAGGTTCCACCTAGTACTTAGTATCTCATATTGAGTATTTGGTGTCTTTAGGTCTTGTTTTTTTTACAAATAACAATTTTTTTCATTTTCTATAAAGCCTATTTTACCCACTTTTGGTACCCTTCAGCCTCATTCTTATCTAGTTAGTTTTAATCCTCTCCCATGGAATCTTTAGTATATCCTCTTCCCATTTTTCTCTCTCATGATTCAAGGTTTATTATAGGGAGTTCCTTCCACCAATTAAAGGCAATCATTTTTCCTTTCACTTATCTTCTCTCTTCCTTATTCTTATTTTTTTCTTTTAACCATCTTAAGGATTTGGTGTGGTAAAACTCCACTTATCCTAGGCCTTCTTCCCCTATTTTTTCAAGGAATATTATATGATTCTTTTACCTTATGTTCATCACTGTTTTGATGTAAATAGATTGAGGTATGATTTGAACTAGTTATTTTCTATTTTTAGGTGGATTTAAAGGAGGTTTATGTTGGAAATAATTAGGTATTTGTTTGATGATGATACTGGATAGATTTTTAGAATTCTTTATTTATATTTTACATTAAATTTAGTAATAATTGATTTATAAAAAAAATTAATTGTAATTTCTTATTTATGGAATTCAGGTTTGGTTCACTTTGGTGTTTCCTCAGTGATTTTTGAGGTGCAGTAATGCTACCCTAAGATTATAGTAGGTGATTTTAACCCTCTGAGTGATTCTCAAGATATGTATCTGACATGAATACCTTATGTGTATGAAATTATTAATAAATCTGAAATTTTATTATCATAAATATAAATGTTTTTTTAATAGTTTTTTTATAAAAAAATAATTATAATCCATGAGTTTTTATATGGAAATATGTATGAACATTGGTTCATCCTCAGTTATTTGAAAGACCATGATATACGTATATGTGTGAAATTGATCTCTTGGTAATTCTTTTCATTTTTTTATGGGTAAAATTGAGTGAGTATTCTTAATACTACTTCCCTATTTTTTAGAAATAGTTGTATTATATACCCAAACTACATTAAGGATGGATTGTGAGAATAAAATAAAATATTTAACTATACCTTGATAGATTTTATTTATGTTAGGTAAATAATATTCCATTAGACCTTACTCAAGTTATACACAATAGAGTCGCATCATCCCACAAGAACTGGTATAAATTATAAGACAAATAAATATACTTAGCCTCATTTTAAATACTTTCTTCAGCAATGAGATAATGGTTGGGTTTATTGGGTAAGAATTGGATGTTTTAAACTTAAACTGGCTTGGTTTTAAAACTCAACATAAAGTTTTATAACCACCAATTGGATTTTTTTTAAATAGGTATTTTACTTATTTTGGATTTTTTAAACACTCAAATTATAATGTCACTCCACTAAAACACCTCTTTTAGAAAAATAATTTCATCCTTAAAACAAAATACTTAGGGATTCTCTTTCTCTTAAAAGTTTTTTTGACTTAACCCAATTTTATGTTCAAATTGGTTTTTTAAAGATATATACTTAACTTGTTATTACATGAGTTGTATGTGAGAATATATTATTACTTATTTAATATCAATTTATAAAAACATGAAATGAATTCACTCCCAATCCCTTAGGAATATTTAATTTTAAGCGTTATATATACTATTTTAAGAAAGTATTATGTGTAAAGTGAGTTATAAAATACTTATTATATATTAATAAAAAAATGTTTTAAAGTGTTTTTATAAGAGTACGTCCCTAATTAGTGGCTAAATAATACCTTGAATTGGTTAATGGATAGGTAATTTTTCATATAATAAAATCATGGTAACAAAGAGGTCCTTGGATGAAACTCTAAATTACTTAAGTAATAATCTTTGTGACACTTTATCTGGTTTGTTATGTATTCCTTTCCTTATATTTTTCATTCATTTTTATTTGTGAGTTATTTATTATAGATCCCTGGTCTAGGTTGATCACTAATATGGGAGCTGAATCAATGGTATTCTTTTGTGAATTATCTACCTTCTGAATTCAACCTCTTGAACCTATTAGATTTCTCAATCCACTCAATATTATCTTTTAGTCTCAGTTCATATGAAATAATAATAAGAGAGAACATTGCACATGATGTTTAAAATGTTTAGCATAAAAATCACTCCTTTACAAATTTTTTATACATCCAAATAAGTATTCTATACTAAATATCCTATTACCTATAATAAGATCTTTTTATACACCCCAATCCCTTATGAACCCCAAATAAATTTCTTCAAAAACTGTTTATACACCCCAGCCACAGACTCCTTCAGTTTTGATCTATTAATAGAAATAAAATGATATACTCTAGCTTTCATCTATATTAATTTTGAATTGATCTTCATCCACAAGAAGGTTTTATCAACATATCTTCTTGTGTATAATCATTAAGAATAGTATCAACACTGATAGTCTCAAAAATCTTCATCACATCTGGAATAATCATGGTTCTCCTCTTCCATCTTTTCCTTGATACAAATGTTATATCGGTTCTCATAATTCTCAAAAAGTTCTTGGTGAGGTATTTTAAAAATATTCTCAAGGATCTAACACCCTCTTTATCTCATCCTTTATGAATATATATTTCACCTGTATATGAATTTATTATAATATTTGAAAACTATAATAAGATAGTGAAAAAGATTTTAATTTAAACCCCAAAATATTAAGAGATATAATCCCATGATATCTTATTTTTAAATGTATATGAGTGTAAGAAATTATTTTTCTTTTAATTTCATCAATGGATCCTAAATTATAACTCTGTATTTAATCTCATTTAAAATACCCAAAATCTTGGGTATTCTCATTTCTTCACGTGGTTAATAAATAACCTCAATCTCATTTACCATCTGCATTATCAGTATGTAGTATGCTTGAAGAGTCATGAATATTTTTATACATATCGAGTACTCTTCAATATTTCACTTTTTTATTTACTATGGCCTTAAACTAGTATGTGGTATTCCTCAAAATTCATGCATGCATGACACCGGATAGGTTTCTGATGCGTCTTTCATTTAGCAGTTGATTCAGATATATGTACATGAAATTACATGCATGATTCAATCATACATGTACTATAAATCATTTAATTCCATTTTAACACCACAACATTTTATGTTATATCTCTTTTAAATTTAATCTCTTCCATGACATACGTTTCATGAATATCCGAGTTGAAACGAGCTATGATATACCATTATTTTAACACGAGTGTTATCACTTAGTTGTTGGAATAGAGTTAAGAGGTTATATTGACTAAATTTTGAAACTATATTATTCACATGTTTATAAAATTAATCCATTGGTTATCAATTAATTATAAATGAAAATAAAAAAACCAATTGAACATAAAGGATATGTTTTATAAAAAACTATTTTATTCCAACAATGGAATTTTATCTTAATAAATTAAATTAATCACTATAAGTGAAATATCATAATGAAATTTATATTTTTTTTCTATCTAATAATTTTTTTTAAAATTCGTCCAATTAATTTGATAGGATTAGGATAATAAATAAATCCATTTTTAAGCATAAAAGCTATATTTTTTCAAAGTGCAATTTTGTTGCCGTTTGAAAGTGATCCTATTTTAAAACTAAATTTTGACACATTAATAAATTTAATTTGAAAAAATAAAATTTATTTTTTAAATCATAATATAAAAAATATCATAGGGTGATTTTTTTATTTTTTAGAGAAGTTTCATTTTTTGATAAAAAGTGAAAAAAACTAAATTTTAATTGAAAATAACTTTTCATCTAAATAAATTATGAGGATAAATTAAAATTAAAATTGGTTTTGAAGTGTAATTAGATAAAGTATACATATATTAATCTAATTTATTTCATTTTAATCATTTTTAAATTTAATTTTGATATAAAAACTCATTAAACTTTTGAACATTTTCACTTTAAATCCATGTTTTCTCATCTCATCCATGGGATTAATTTTAAATAAAAATTTTCCAATTATGTGAATTTAATTTCATAAAATAGATTCCATATTTGGAATCCTAAGGTCTAAATTATTTTGTAATTTTATTTTCATTTTTTGGCATAAAACTTTACCGTGGTAAAAAGAAATATTTACCTCGGTATAGGTAAAATAATGAGAAGGATTAAAGTTAAAAGGTAAAGGCTTAAATACCTAAAAACTATAGAAGTTAATGGTTGTTTGATATGTTTATTGAAAATAAAAATACTTTAAAGCATTAATTTTCATCAAAATTTGTGAAAATCAATTCCACCTCAATGCGAATGGATTTAATTATAAATTAATCATTTTTAATCATTTAAAACCACCCTTTCTCAAGTATAAATACCAACCCTCACCACCCCATTTATCCTAAAAATCATTTAATATTCTCAAATATCTATATAACCTATCCTATATATAATACCCACGTCCAATTGTAGTTTTTATCACCAAAATATTAAATTCATGGTGCTGAAGGGGTCCTTCAAAGAGGTGATATTCAAGAGGTAATTTTTACAAAGCACCTCTCTTAAAAAAAAATTCTTATACTTTATACTCACCTATTTCAGCTATCATGGAATGATAAATCGATAATAATATATATAATATAATTTTATGCTTATAATGTAATATCATATATCTATATTTTTTATTACCTCTTCTTATTCAAAGAAACAAAACTATTTCTAAATCATGTCACTTAATCGCCATAGTGAATAATGGTTTTATTATTTTTCCATTTTCACCTCCATGTATGGTCATAAAAATATTATTATTGGTAAATAAAATTTTAATATGTATATTATAATTAATTTCATGTTTAGGAATTAATAAATATACATAATATTAAATAAAATAAAACTATTTTGTGATGATCGGGAAACCGCAAAAAAAACTAAACGTTTTTCATTAACATTTTATCAAATACATCATCCTAATGTGTGAAAGAAAATGATATATAGGTGCATTTAAACTTATTTAATTTAATTAATATCATTTCATTTCACTTATGGAGCTTTATTTGAAAATAAAATACACAATTATACACAAATGAACTGATTGTGAAACCACAAAACAAACACTCCCAAAATAATGGACATAATGAGATATTATTAATGGAAGGGTGATAAGATGTTATAAAAGGATAATATAAGGTATTATAAATATGAATATAGTTCTGGAGTGAATTGATAATATTCTTTAAACCATTATACATGAGTTTAAATAATTCTACACTTAATGAAAGTGTGATGTAAGGGTTTCTCATCTCACTTATACTTCTATTAGATATATGTCTTATTTACCACTTATATCTTTTTGTGGTTAATATACTACCCTTTTATATATAATATCATAAATATTAGTATCTTCATAATATTAAATTTTTCATTTGATAATTATTACTTTTATGAGGTGTATGAATTGACTGATTACAAAGTTCTAAGTGATTTATTAACTCAGTTCTCATTTATTAGGTTAAACATCAACTTCTTGATTATTTCATGATAAGATTATGTGAGAAATGAAATTTGGTTATCTTATGTTTTATTTCAACATTTTTTATGTGTATTTATAGTGAATACACATAATTTATTCATTTAATTAATGATCACTTCAATGATTTGATTTTTAAAGGGGTTTTCCTTTAAAATCCTATTTTAAAGTTACATTTTCCAAAAGAATGTTTTTTTACATATATGGAATGAACAGAATTTCATGATTTCATTTAACCTTAATGTTTTTAATCTTCTTCTACAAGTTTACATGGTTATTTTCATATATTTATTTTTCTTTTATAAATGCATAGCATTTTAAAAATAAATAATTTTCCAAGTTAATAAGGGTATTTTCCTCAAGAAGTTTTCAATGATCTCATTTAAATTATTTTTGTCTATGTCAACATGATTTGTTGAATATTATCATTCATTGATTTTTATCTATTATGATGATATCTTACATACATTATTAAATTGTTTAAGAATAGTTTGACTGGGGAAGTATTGATAATTCGTATGACATGTTCTTCTTATATGGATAATTATTGATTTTATTAAGGTATGTTGATTCAATTATATAATTTATTCATTTGAGGTGTGATTTGTACTTAATAATTGATGGGTGGGTCCCTATATATCCCCTTGATGTATCTTTAGGTCATATGAGACAAAATTAACTAGGTTCTGTCCATGTCCTTACCCATTTATAAGATTCTTGGCACGAATCCTTGATAATGTAAGATTCTTGGAATGAATCCTTGATAATATTAGATTGTTGGAATGAATCCTTGATAAAATGTTTTATATGTGAATAATTATGAATTCAATCATTATGAAACTATTTATTAATTTCCATGTGGTAATTCAATTACTATAATATCCATGGTAAATTTTTCTAGCTTATGTTATTATTTAAATGACATTATTTGATCATCTTTTATTCCATCCATATTTCTCTCAATTTATTTATTAAATGGAATGTATTTTTGTTATTTACCTTTCCATAATTGTTATTTATTATATAGTATATCTTATGTTTTATAAATACACTTACTGGTCATTTGATCTCAACCCGTTTCTTATGTTTAATTTTTTTCTAGGATTTTGTGAAGTTTATTATAGTTGATATTCATGGATAATCTAGGAGATTAATGGGTTTATAAAATTAATTTCTATATTTTATTTTCTATTTTAAAATATAATGTAATATTAAATTATGTATCTAGTTTTCCAAAACATAAAATCTATTCAGTCTTTTGGGATGTGATTCCTTGTATCTTATGCCAATGTAGTAAAGTAATTCACCAACACCAGGCTACCGGGGTCCTAGTCATTATAGTTGGTATTATGGAACGTTTAGTAAAAAACATTGGGAACTAGATTTTTTAAATAATATATTAGTTAGCACAACCCTATGGTATAATTTTAGTATAATTATAGAATAAAATTCCAAAGAAATCATGTTTATGATAATGATATTATCTACGAATGAAATTTTCATTTTTTTATGTATTTCACTAGTTTTGATATTATACATTATGTTTCATAATTTTATGATCTAATATAGTGTATCGCATTATTTATAAATGGATTATATAGGAATAAATGAGAACCATATAAATATATATAATCCATGTAGGGATTTCCCTTATGGGAAATATAATAAAGATGGAGTTGAAGTTGTAGCTAGTGTTGGAGTTGCAGCTAGAGCTAAAAAAATTATAAATATATTGGGAAAAATGAAATAACTTATGAATAATAACATTACCCAAGTAGATAAGAATGATCCACAATTTGGTGTAATAATGTTAGACCTCTTCATGTGATAACAACATCCACCACTCACTAGAACTACTATGACACCATGACCCCAGAAGCCCAGAGTTGGTGCATTATTTTGTAACATTGGAATAATTAAAATTAATCCAATCCTGAATGACCGACCATTTTATCATTCATGGAATTCTTTTTTACAAACATGATACCCATAATAAATTGAGAAATAGAAAATAAAAACTTGATACATAATAAAATTAAATAAACAGAATCCTTTAAAGATAATTAAAAGGATTACTTTTCATAACTTAGGGAAAGGAAACATAATAAGGGTGAGCTTAAATGCTCAGTAAGGGTAAGTAAAGAAGAATAAATAATGAATCAATTGGAAAAAATTAACATTTAAAGTTAAATAACTAATAACACATGCCATTAAAATAAATAGATAAGGAAATATCAATATAAAAGGTAGGAAACTAAAACTCATGACATCTAAATCAATAAAATGTGAATGAAATATATCCATAAATATGTCAACGAAAAATATCATAGATGAATAATAACATAATATAAATGAGAGACATTCTTAATTATTAGATGCCATGTTTCCAAGGTACATGGAACCAGTACCGTCGATACCTTTTGCAATAAAATTTTTCTATCTCATAAAACCCATTTAATTAGGACAAATATTTTATGTCGTGAGACTACGGATGCATCGAGGGGCTATCTATAACTGGTTCCCACCCGTATCGTACCAGTCTTGATAATTTCTCATAATCATGAATAATGTGCCTTAATAAAATATTCACATTGAATAAAAGATACATATTTACCAATAATACCCCAGTGGAGTCCAATTAAGAATAATGGTTGCTAACATTAATGAATAGAAATATCATTGAAGGTTCATAAAAATAATCTTGAGGGAAATGACATTTTAAACATTATAATGTGTCCCATACCATATTTATACATTTAAATCATAAACCCCATAAAGGAATAATATTTAATAAAACTTATAATACCATGAGGGTAAGAGGATTCCTGTTATAATCTATAATGTTTGGTTATAAAAACTGAAATGCATCGTTCATGGAGATGGTAGGTTGTACATACGCTTGAACGTTACTTTCATTTCATTGTCATATTAAAATAATGAAGAATAAATTATATATATATATATATTTTTTAATTATAGTTTCATAAATATGTAATATATTTCATATTTTTTTTAATATCATCCTTAATACTTTCCATGTATAATGTGAATGAATCACATCGCATTGAGGGGGTGGTAGTCCACACTTCCACAAGCGATGTTATTGTATTTACACAAAATGGAATGAATAGAAGTATATGTTATAAAATAATTACAGAAGAATAAAGATATCATATATATCATATATATCATATATAATAATATTTTCTATCATAATGGCCAATGTGATAGGTGTTAAGGGAAAAATGAAAAATCGTTGTTTTGTGAGGCAATAGTTCGCCATACACAGAAATAATATATTCTTCACCCATTAGATGGAGTTCTGTGTAAGTGTAGGTAGAAACATTATCATAAAAACATACTAGTATATTTATGATACTGGTTTTTTTATAAAATAATATAATAAGAATAGTATTGGGAGTGTATAATGTAAATGAAACTAAAAATCTTGAGAGAAGACATTACCTCTTCATCGGGTAACTGCTTTTGGTTTATACCAAAAGGATTACATAGAAGGATTTTTGACCAAAGGGATGCTTAAAGGAAGAGGATAAGTATTTTTGGAAAATATTTTGGTATATATTTTTTAATTCTAATAGGTTTTTAGTGGTGTGAATAAGTGAGAGAGGTGATGTCCTTTTATAGGGAACGAAAAGGACCCACTTGGAATTTTTGGAAACAAATTAGGTGTACATATGTTATTATATAAAGAAAGCCATAAAAGTAAACCAAAATCAATAATGGAAGGTTTATTTGTGATATATATCCATAAAATGGATTTTGGACAATTTTATAGGTCATTTGGGCCCTTAAATTAAAGGTTTAGTCCTTCATTAAGCTTAATTTTACCTTAAAAATTATAATTAATTTTAATTACTTCCAATAATCATTTTCGTAAAAAAACAATGTTTTTGTTATTATAAATTAATAATTATGTTGATTCCAAATATGTAATACATTTTTTAAAATTTCAATCATATAATTGTTAGAAATTAATTTAATATCCATCCCTCGGGCGGGATGATAATGCGGGGTTTTAAAGTAAAAACGTCCAAAAGTTTGCTTTGTTTTTATAGTAATTTTAAAAGTGAAAATTGACCCAAATAACATATATTTAATTAATTGGTAAAAATATTACCTAATTAAACTTTAAAAAATATATAAAACATTGTTTAACTTTATAAATAAATCAGATGAAAAAGCAGTTTTGAACTAAAAATTAGTATTTTTAACTATTCATTAAAAAATGAAATATTTCAGAAAAATATAAAAAGTTCACCCTAACCTAATTATTATATTTCTATTTCAAATATGAAATTTATTTTTATATATTAAATCAACTAAAGTTTCAAAATTAAGATTTAAAATGTGTTCTCCATTAAAACGCGGTAAAATTTCCTTTATAAAAATAAATTTTTTTTAATATGTAAAATTGGGTTTGTTCTTATCTTATGTATATAAAACCTTATGGATGAATATAAAAATTATTTGATTTAATATATAACATATATTTTTAATTAAAATAATTAATTAATTATAATTAATTATGTTTATTAAGATAAAACTTTTGTGGAAGCATAAAAATAATAATATATCTTTTTATATCCAATTGGTTCTTATTTTCATTTCTAATTAATTAGTAACCCATGAATTCAGTTTATATTTATAAAAATATATATATTTTCATAAGTTATTTAATATTATTCATAATGGATAGTTTATATCTTATTATATTAAATGATAATATATTAATAATATATTATTATTTGGTAAAACACGGTCTTGTGTGTAATGCAAACCATCAAACAAGGTCACTCTTGAGTGTAATGCATGCTAAATTGGTGTTGAGTGAATTAAAAAATATATAATTTATAAAATTCATTTAAAATAGTAATTATATTTTAATTATCACCGTATTATATCCCCTTACGCGCTTAGTGTCATGTGTCATGCATGCTATTGAATATAAGGTTCTTACTTTAGATTTTTAAGGTGTTACATTCTCCCTGTCTTAATTAAATTCCATCTTTGCAATTTAAACATAATATCATTGATATAGGGATTGAAAATAAACTATAGTTAAAATACCCACATTCTAAAAAGGGTTAATATAACATATTCTTAATAAGATGGAAAGGAAATTACAATTATCACGTAACTAGGTTCCCTATTAGAAGTACATAAGTGGTAAATGAAAACATAGATATATAAGAAAAAGTCCAACAATAAAGTTATGATGTAGAGTGCTAGAAAGCATGTTCATATGAAAGTTTTTTACCATAAACCATATGTGTGAATAAATTTCATTGATAACATCAAAAATGATAATAATAAGACATCATTTTTGTTTCAAAACCATTTTTCCTATGTTAAGGAATTATTTTACTCTATAACAATATAAGTAAATATATGTTTCAATAAACATAATATTTTCCTTTTATTATGAATTGATCTATTTCTACTTCATATCTTAGCACATGATGCATCATATAGCAAAGTAATACATTAACCACTACAATCCCATCCAATGATCATTTTAAACGATTTTATAAATGGTTGACTTTTCCAATAGATTATGATCCAATAACATCTAAAGGAGAATGAATAAATTTCCAAAATGAAATTATAATTATATTTTAATCAACATAAAACAGTTCTAAATTTTCACTTTCTAAATATGTTAATAACTTCATCATGTATCCTCTTGAAATATGGTAATAACTCAAATTACCATAAAACCTTATTGAGAACATGTGTTCTTCCTTATTAATTAAGTAAGACACATGTTATTAGATATATTACTTAAAGTGTTGTAAAATCCATTAAAGATAGAATAGACCAATTTTCAAAAAATAATTATGCTAGTAAGAACATATCCAAATCAATCATTTCATCATTGTTTTCTCAAAATTAATAATATATTAAGGGTTTTCTTTCCCTCAATCATGTGTTTTCAGAAACTTTTAACTTTCTACTAAATAACCTTTCTTGGTAACATTCCTCATATGATCTAAAATCCTTAAAAAAAATACTACAGTACAATCCTTACATTTTTTTAAATCATATTATGAGAGCATCATAACAAATACTTTTACAACATATTTCATATATCAAAATGCATAAATACATTAATCATTCCACTTTGGTTGTGTTAAGAACATATTCTTGACCTTGATCCCTTATCTTCTTCATAGGTATATTCTCTTGATGCTTGGGGAATTAATTTGAGTAGCGACTCATATATTTGCAGTTGTAACATTGAATAGTATGCTTTTTATTCTTCCCTTTTCATTATTTTTCTTGGTGACCCTTTTCTATACACCTATAACAAACTCTCATTCCTTTCAAGAATTTCCCAGGGTGATTCTTTCTATAGTTCTCACACATTACAAATTTATAAAACTTCTTTATCTTGTTTGATGAATTCCCTTTCTCTTGGTGCTCAGAATACCTATTCTCATCTTGGTTTCCTTTGAATTCATAGGATTTTGAGAATTCCTTCTCCATCTTGATGGAACATAAAAATATTTCTTCGTGTGATGAAAAATTATGGGAAAAATAGTGCCCTTTGTAGATTTGGATTAAGACCTTAAAATAAGTTTCTGATCTTGCACTCTATTTTTCGTATATAATCTATAGCATAACTTTATAACCTTGTAAATGTATCTTTATAATATACAAAAATATCTTCTTTATTTTTCATTAAAGGAAATTCCTCTTCATATTAATTTTTTGATCATGAGGGAAGTATTTATTAAAGAATGTATCCTTAAATTCTCTTCATTCCATGAGTTTTATTTCTTCTTCCTCTCTAGTATTTTGGATCAAGGACCTCCATTGATCATAATCACCTTGGAAAAAATACACTACAAGTGTAACTTTTTCCTTTTCACTAAATATTATTACATGAATATCTTCTCCAAAAACTCAATCCATTTCTTGGAGGACATTGGATCAGTAATACCACTAAATGATGGGGGCCTCTCTCTCATTAAGTGATCCAAAATCCAAGAATTTCATTATGGAACATATTTTTCTATAAAATCATGGTTACATGTCATAATATGATTAATCTTCACTAATATTTCCAAAACATTATCAGTCCCAATACCATATGTATTGGTTTCCTCGGTAGGGAAATCTCTACATTTTCCTTGAGTACTAATACCATTCTTCCTTCCAGGTTCCATTTCTAAACAATGGAAATACTGGATTAACTCATAAAATTATGAACTTTGTATAACTATAAATGTGGCATAACATAAATTAATAAATTTATGCATATATAATCTCATAATCATAAACATGGATTCATTGGGGATATCTTTACATATAAATCCTTCATGATGATATGTAAAGAAAATATAAACTATCCTAAGATTGTCCCTTGGGAGTTTCAAACTTGGTGCGTAGTAAGGCATGTTATCGTGTACCAGGTTACCTCGAGTCAGGCCCAGAACACCTTTTCAGAGTTATTAGTCCTAGATACATCTATTCCAAAACCAAATCCACTTGTAGTATCCATATTGGGATATATTTCTAAGAATACACACATAACATCTAGCTTACCAAAATTTTAGGATGTTCTTCTATACTCATCCTCAAAGTATATCTTAGGGTTATCTTCCCTAATATAAGTTTTCTAAATCTAGTTTCCAAGGTTGTTTATAAAATTCATTTGATTCCAACTGAAATGTCCCAACCCTATAATTCTGGTGTTGGTGTATTATTTTATAATATTGGCATGATTAAAAGGAATCAAATCCCAAAGGACCAATCAGTTTAGAATTTTTGAAAGTCATATTACATACATGATACCCATAATACATTGGAACAAATAAAATTAAAACATAATACATAATAAAATGAAATAAAAATAATCCTTTACATATTATTCAAAGGATTCTTCTTCATAACCTCGGTAAAGGAAACATAATAAGGGTGAACTCAAATTCTCAGTAAGGGTAAGTAAAGCAGAAGCAATAATGAATCAATAAGAATAAATTAACAGGGAAAGGTAAATAACTGATAAAATATTTCATTCAATGTAGAGACCCAAAGATTGACGTACATGGAAATTACATTAATTACTTTTGTGGAATACTTAATACATAACAAAAACAGACACACAAGGACCGTAATAGTTTAGTGTCTTTGGAAACTTGGAACGTAATCTTCTAATCGTGGTGAAAGATCTTCAACATCTCCCATAAATATCTTCCATTTTTTATTTTCTTAACTAAAACGTTTATTTTAATCCTAGGGGAAAAGAAAACAAAAAAATGGTGAGCTCAAATTCTCATTAAGGGTAAGCATGGATAAAATAGAACATACCATATACATTTTAACTTAAAAACAGGGACATAATGTTTAAACATAAAAATCTTGAGCGTCGACATAAAACATGGAAGTATATAAGGCATAGATCATAATGGAACATAAATCATGATAAAATAGCATGGGAATAAAACATTTAATTGTGGAAACCATTAAGAACATGATATGATTTCCATATTAGCCAAGGAATTGATGCCAAGACCATCTTAGTGGACAAAGTCCCTTTCTTAATCGAGTTCACTCCTCGTTCCAGTCCTGTAATATTGAACCAGATTAACTTACCATTCCAGTCATGTCTATCTCATGAGATATAAATATTTACCCAATGCATTGGAGGGAGATATAGGTCCCACCCATCTCATAATGAAATAATCCTTACTTGTGCCACATAATAAACTTAAAACATTTATCATAACCCAAAGAATAAAAATGGGTTACATAAATATCATCCCATCATAACCTAATCCATATAAAACAAATGGATGTCATTTCATCATAAGAAAAGTAGAACCATGTAAATCGTAGAGAAATTATACTTGAAACATGCACATATGAAATAATTTCATCTTCGATGGAAAATGGTTTTGATAAAACCCATGAAATGAATTCCTGAGGAAAATATCCTTTCTTCTTCAAAATCATTTTCTTTTTACAAAATGCATTCAAATTTTAAAAGAAAAGGATTTTTTTTAAAATAGTCATGAAATATTGTATAGTAATATTCTTAAAAATAAGGATTTATGAAACCGTAAAAATCCGTTCATGTTGTATAAGTTTAAAAAAAACATTCTCCTCGTACTTTTTTTGGAAAAGTCAAAAAGTGCCTTGTATGGTAAACAAAAGAAAGATTCCTTCCAAACCTTGTGGTAAAAGTCATAAAAGGGTAAAAATGACTTTAAACATACATGTAATAATACTAAACATTTTATGAAAACATTTTTAGAAAACATGGACATGGAAGATAAACAAAACCCTAGTAAATACTTACGAATAAACAACCTCAGATAAGAATGAGATTGGAATAATTATCCCTTACCGTAGGTCTGATATGCTTCGTAAGTATCCAAAACTCCTTTATAATGATTTATATAATTTCATTGACTTATTATAGAATCATATTCATTTTTATGATATCATATATGGTTCACTTATGAATTTATATTACCCGTTCTTTTGTAAATTCCATGTTAAAGAGAGTTTTGGGTAAAATCGTTTCATTTATCATTCATGTTTTGTCTTGTAATTATTCATATGATTAATTAGATCATGATTAATTAATTCCAGAATATAAAACCTGATTTATATATAATATATATTCAGAATATTCATATATATAAAAGATCGATAAATGGAAAGAAATACATCGTTTATGGAGACGGTAGGTCGTACGTACGCATGAACGTTGTTTTCGTTTCCTCATTGAATATAATGGAATTAATTGGATGACATAAATATATATATAAATAAATCTAGTATCATTATTATGTCATATATTTCATTATTACTTATTATATATACTTTATAGTCATTCATGAATGGTTAATCATTGAGAATGAGTCTCATCGCGTCGTGGAGACGGTAGTCCGTACGTATGCACGAGCGATGATATCGTTCCCATAATTATTGAATTTAATTGGAGTGGAAGATACAATATATCAGAATTAGTATGATGTTATAATAACTATGTATATTTATTCTTTACACCATTATACCCATCCAAGTAAGGTGGTGTTGGAAAAACAGATTACACCACGGCGTGGAGACGGTATTCTGTACGTACGCACGCGCGGTGATTTCGTTTTCCGTAGGATGGATAGAATGTGAAATGGAGTTGTTTCATATTTATAATAACATATAAGTATATTAGTGATACTGATGTTATTACTTTATAATGAAACAACTAAAGAAGAAGAAGTTGAAAAAGAAATAATCTTGAAATAATCAGTAGAAGAGATTACCTCTTCTTCGACGCACCTCCTTTAAACTTCTTCTTAGGGCACTAGGGTTGGTATTTTCAGAAGACCAGTAACTCTATAAGGTTTCTAGGGAAGTGGGTAAGTTAAATGGGCAGAGTTTGTCTGAGCTTCAAGGCTCAAAATGGTGTGAGGAAGAGAGGGAGGAGGTTCCCTTTTATAAGGGAGGAGAGGGGCACCTTTGGAATCCTCCAAAATATTTGTTTAATATAAATTAAAAACCAACAAAAAAACCTCCAAAAATGACTCAATTAGAAGGTTAGATGAGATATGGTTGTAATATCATCAGAAAATAAAATTTATACATGTTTTTATCTTATTTTAAACCTTATCATTTTGATTTATCCTTATTTAATCTATTTAAGTTTATTTGTGGTAATAAAATTATAAATTTTAAATGGTTATAAATAATCACTTATGTGTTGTTAATTTTCCATAATTGGATACTTTATGACATTGTAGACTATATAAATTTCAATTTATAAATTTTAAATATTTTTTTGATTTTTAAACAATTTAATAATATGTTATTTTTATAAAATAACAATAGTGTCAATTTTGACACTATTCATTTATTTGAATTTAAATAAAATCTACACAGAGGATATATTAGAACTAAAATATTTAATATATTTATAACATGTCAAAGTTGTCTATAAAATTTATGGATCACATTAAATAGTTCATATAATATTTATTTTAATATTTTTAAAACCATTTATTTGGTATATCTCTTAATAAAATAATTAGTACAAAATTTGTTTATAATTATTTAATATACTTATTTGTTTCATAAAAATTAAAACTAAAATCCTTTGATGAATATAAATATACAATATTTTATAATAATAATTTTACTCGAATTTATCACCTTAAAATAACAACATGTAAATTTTTATATTTATTAAATTATGAAGGTGAAAACTTTGGAATCATTTAAAATAAAATATTATAAGTGTCATAATCACCATAATAAGTATCCAAATGGTCAAAAATTCGTCCAATGGATGATTAGGTTTTATATATACACTACTAATAAGTTTTGTTTCAGATTTTGGGCCTTTTTATATGTATTACTATTTCAATAAAAACTATATTATTGATTTTTCACTAAATAAATAATTTCTACATCATTAATGTATAAGATAATAAGGTAATTAAATAACTCTTAAAAATTAAAAATAAATTACCATGATATAGAAAAACATTTTATATTTCAAATTAGTATTTATAACTGAATTTATATTCCATAAAAACTTATATTAAAAATACTTTAATTATTAAAGTTGAGTGAGACATATTTCACTTTCCTTTAAATAAAATAAACTAAAAGTCTTAATCACCTCCAAGTGGGTTCTAATGGATTCCATTTGACCCAAATATGACTTAAGACGAAATATAAACATCCAATTGTATTAATACAAGTATTAGGATAATTTTATAATATTATATTTACCCTTAATTACTCAATTTACCTTTTACTATGGTAAATAAAATTTACCGTTGTTACTATTCATAAAGCCCAAAAATAAAAAGTAGTCTATTAATATAATTTGGACCCACTGATTCCAAATATGGAATCCATTTTTCCAAATTCAATACACATAAGTTGTATAAATTAAATTAAAATTAATCCCCTTGTTGAAAGAACACAGGTTTTTGTTTAAAACATTGCAAAAGATTGAATTTATTTAACCTACGAATTCAATGTAAAATCAATGATAATTACATACATTATATTAAATCATAAAAATATATTCTATTTATACTTTAAAACCATTAAATATTATAATTTTACCCCATTAATTATTACGATGAAAAAAGTTTTTTTAATTAAAATATAGCGTGTTTTTACTATTCACTAAAATATGAAAGTTTTCAGAATAATATGAAAATTTTATCCATTGTAAAATTTTATATCCTGATCCCAAAGAATAATTTTATTTTTTAAAATTGAACTTATAAACATGTCAAAACTATATTTAAAGTGGTTGTGCCATCAAAAGGTGGCAAAACTGCATTTTTTGAAAAATACTTATTTTACCCGAATAATTTATTTTCTTCTTATACCATGTTCTAGAAAATGTGAAAGATTAATAATAATTTTATAAAATTAAAAATTTAGTTAATACTATTCATAACGTCTAGTTCATAATAATATTATAATAATAAATCGTTGTTTAGTAAAACCCGGTATTGCGTACAACGCACGCTATCGAGGAAGGTCGTGATTGCGTGTAATAAAAGCCAAGTCAGGGTTGCGTGTAGTGGATGACTCCTTTGTTGTTGCGTATAACAAAATACATTGAATATATATATATATATATACTCAATGTTTCGTAGAATAACTACTATCAAACAAACATGAAATTGTGTGTAACACGATCCAAGATTAGTGTTGCGTATACTGCAAGCTAATACGGTGTTGCGTATAGTGCAAGATAATCATGGTGTAGAGTACAACAGAAGATATGAAAGAAATTAAAACAAACATATCTTCAAAAATCTCGGGTTGTTACATTCTACCCCCCTTCAAATGAATTTCTTCCTCAAAATTCGTCGGGGTTATAAATCGTTTACTATTTATAGAAACCCACATCGTAAAAAGGAATAATAAAACTTAATTTTAAAAACTAAAGTATGAAGCGTAACGATTACCCAAAGTAACTCATCACTTCATATAGGAGAACATAGGTCAAAAATATGGATATGGAAGAAAAATATAACCATCAAGTTCTGACAGAGAGTGGTAGAGAACATGGCTATGAAAAAGCCATCAATCAAAAAGTCATAAATTTCTGATGATCTAAGGTACCATCTAATTCATCGGATATAAGAGCACTAGGACAACATTTTTGGTTTTCAATATCATTTCCCTAAAGTTGAAAATTTTGAATTAGAAGAAATACTTTCTTGATTTTGGTACCATCTCACTGTTGTTTATGCTTTGAACAATTTTCACTTCATCTCTTAAAGAAGTGAAGTTGAATTTGTTATTCATGAAGTGTTAACAGATCATGTGATAGAATTATGGGTTATTCCATCTATTTGAAATAAAAGGTTATCAAAAGTTATCAAATATACATAGGTCCATCTATGGTGAGATTAATCATATACGATTCCAAAAATGAACGTATACTTCATATATCATACCACTTAATAAAATAAAACTAGTTTCTACTAACCAGGGACTTTCTGTAGGCCATTGGTAGGTGATAAAGGCCAGTCGCACTTCGGTTGTGGGTTTGATTCCCACAGCCTTGTCCGACGCGATGGGTTATTTCCCATCCTGCAGGTTGTCCTTTTTCTAAAACTACATTACTATAACATTCCATCAATAATATCAAAAAAAGTTTTATCCTTAAACAATACTAACTTATGTCCAACATAATCCATTTCAATCTTTAGGCTTATCTAAAATACTTCAGTCCAATCTCATAGTATAAAGAAAATGATTGCTTGAAATGTCACATAACAATCACGTGAATGCCATCATTTATTCCCCATATATCATAAGATAAATCTTGTTGGTCAAATTACAAACATGTGAATACCTTAATCATGTATTCTCTTAAAGAATGAATACCCATTGAACCTTAGTGAAAACATGGATGTTGTTAAATTTTAACACTTTCCACATACCAAAATCCCAAAAATTATGTATACTCAAACCATAATATCACTTAGTTTTTATATCAGTCATGAGCTCATGAATACTTTCAAACATTTCATTTTCTTCTTATCCCTTCATTATGTGCATATCATCTTCTTTTCAAAATATTTTCATCACTTTTCATTGTTACCGGTACCATAAAATTATTGAAAACCACAATAGAATAATAAAAAAATATTCTAATACACCATAAAAGTACCTCAACAACATTATTCTTGAATACCAATACATAAGCACTTCAATCTGTCCTCTTCAATGATTGTCCTAGAATAATTCCTTCCTTGATTTAGAAGTAACTTTTTCTGTCAGGGCATTGAGTTGGGTAACGCCCATGTTCTCCAAAAATAAGACATTGAACTCCATAACAGTTTGTCACTCTATGACCCATTTCTCCACATAGATAACATCTTCCCCTCCATTTGAGGTATTCTTCAAGGTTCTTCATCCCTTCTTTAGAAATATCAATATTCCTTTGTCTATGCTCCTCACCATTCGTACATGCATAAAATTCCATCTTCCTCTTATTTGATTACTTAGGAATACAACTAAATTTCACCTTGTTAATCATATATTGAGATGACTGATTCGGCATAATCACGATATCTTTCTCTCCAGGCGTTACATAATTTTGTTGATCATAGTCACCAATTTGTCCATTGTAATCAATGTTAACTGTATTCCTTCTGGTTCCCTCCATTGACTAAGACTAGAAACCATAGTGTAAGAAAAGTTAAAATAACGAGGAACCACATAATCATAAAAAGTCACTTATGGGATGCATAAATTATCAAAAAAATTATTTAATCCATGACACCTTAGGTTCACCCTAGGTTATTCATGATTGGAAACATAATTTCTAGGACTCTAACATGTACTTATACTTAACAATAGGGACAACCCTAGACATACCTTAGAAATATCTCTAGGGATTTCACTAAAGTTTTTTGCATCCTAGTTTCCAAAGGTTGACTAAACCTTTCCTCTGATACCAACTGTAGATACCCAAAGCTTGATGTACATGGACATTACATTACTTTTGCAGAATACTTAATATATAACAAAAACAGAAACATAAGGACCGTAATAGTTTAGTGTCTTTGGAAACTTGGAACGTAATCTTCTAATCATGGTGAAAGATTTTCAACATCTCCCATAAATATCTTCCACTTTTTGTTTCCTTCCCTAAAACCTTTCTTTTAATCTTGGGGGAAAAGAAAACATAAAAAGGGTGAGCTCAAATGCTCAGTAAGTGTAAGCATGGATAAAATAGAACATACCATATACATTTTAACTTAAAAACATGAACATAATGTTTAAACATCAAAATCTTGAGCAACGACATAAAACATGGAAGTACATAAGGCATAGATCATAATGGAACATAAATCATGAAAAAATAGCATGGGAATAAAACATGTAATTGTGGAAACAATTAATCACATGATATGATTTTCATATTAGCCAAGGCATTGCTGCCAAGACCATCTTAGTGGACAAAGTCCCTTTCTGAATCGATTTCACTCCTAGTTCCAGTCCTATAATACTGAACGGGATTAACATACCATTCCAGCCATGTATATTTCATGACATATAAATCTTTACCCAATTCATTGGAGGGAGATATAGGTCCCACACATCTTATAATGAAATCATCCTTACTTGTGCCACAAAATAAACTTAAAACATTCATCATAACCCAAAGAATAAAAATGGGTTACATAAATATCATCCCATCATAACATAATCCATATAAAACAAATGGATGTCATTTAATCATAAGAAAAGTGGAACCATGTAAATCATAGAGAAATTATACTTGAAACATCCACATATGAAATAATTTCATCTTGGATGGAAAATGGTTTTGATAAAACCCATGAAATTAATTCTTGAGGAAAATATCCTTTCTTCTTCAAAATCATTTTCTTTTTACAAAATGCTTTGAAATTTTAAAAGAAAAGGATTTTTTTAAAATAGTCATGAAATCTTGTATAGTAATATTCTTGAAAATAAGTATTTATGAAACCGTAAAAATCCATTCATGCTGTATACGTTTAAAAAACATTCTCCTCATACTTTTGTCGAAAAAGTCAAAAAAGTACCTTGTATGGTAAACAAAAGAAAGATTCCTTCCAAACCTTGTGGTAGAAGTCATAAAAGAGTAAAAATTACTTTAAAAATATATGTAATAATACTAAACATTTTATGAAAACATTTTTAGAAAACATGGACATGGAAGATAAACATAACCCCATTAAATGCTTTCGAATAAACAATCACGGATAAGAATGAGATTGGAATAATTATCCCTTACCTTAGGTCTGATATGCTTCGTATGTATCTGAACCTCCTGTATAATGATTTAAATAATGTCATTGACTTATTAAAAAATCATATTCATTGTTATGATTTCATATATGGTTCACTTATGACTTTATATTACCCGTTCTTTTGTAAATTCCATGTTAAAGAGCGTTTTGGGTAAAATCATTTCATTTTTCGTTCGTGTTTTGACTTGTAATTATTCATATGATTACATAGATCATGATTAATTAATTCCAGAATATAAAAAATGATTTATATATAATATATATTCAGAATATACATATATATAATAGATTGATAAATGGAAAGAAATACACCATTCATTGAGACGGTAGGTCGTACGTACGCATGAACGTTGTTTTTTGTTTCCTCATTGAATTGAATGGAATTAATTAGATGACATAAATATATATATAAATAAATATAGTATCATTATTATGTCATATATTTCATGATTACTTATTATATATACTTTATAATCATTCATGAATGGTTAATCATTGAGAATGAATCTCATCGCGCCGTGGAGACGGTAGTCTGTACGTACGCACGAGTGATGATATAGTTCCCATAATTATTGAATTGAATTGGAGTGGATGATACAATATATCAGAATTATTATGATGTTACAATAACTATGTATAGTTATTATTTACACCATTATACCCATCCAAGTATGGTGGTGTTGGAAAAACAGATTACACCACGGCGTGGAGACGTTATTCCGTACGTACGCACGCGCGGTGATTTCATTTTATGTAGGATAGATAGAAGGTGAAATGGGGTTGTTTCATATTTATAATAACATATCATTATATTAGTGATACTGATGTTATTAATTTATAATTAAAAAACTAAAGAATAAGAAGTTTAAAAAGAAATAAGCTTGAAATAATCGGTAGAAGAGATTACCTCTTCTTCGACGCACCTCCTATAAACTTCTTCTTAGGGAACTAGGGTTGGTCTTTTGAGAAGACCAGTACCTCTATAAGGTTTATAGGGAAGTGGTGAAGTTAAATGGGAAGAGTTTGGCCGAGCTTCAAGGCTCAAAATAGTGTGAGGAAGAGAGGGAGGAGGTTCCCTTTTATAAGGCAGGAGAGGGGCACCTTTGGAATTCTCAAAAATATTAGTTCAATATAAATTCAAAACCCACATAAAAATCACCAAAAATGTCTCAATTCGAAGATTAGATTATATAGGGTTGTAATATCATCAAAAAATAAAATTTAAAAATGTTTTTATCTTATTTTAAACCTTATCATTTTGATTTATCTTTATCTAATCTATTTAAGTTTATTTGTGGTAATAAAATTCTAAATTTTAAATGGTTATAAATAATCACTTATGTGTTGTTAATTTTCAATAATTGGATACTTTATGACATTCTAGACTATATAAATTTCAATTTATAATTTTTAAATATTTTTGTGATTTTTAAACAACTTAATAATATGTTATTTTTATAAAATAACAATAGTGTCAATGTTGACACTATTCATTTATTTGAATTTAAATAAAATCTACACAGAGGATATATTCGAACTAAAATATTTAATAGATTCCTAAAATGTCAAATTTGTCTATAAAATTCGTGGAGCACATTAAATAGTTCATATAATATTTATTTTAATATTTATAAAACCATTTATTTGGCATATCTCTTAATAAAATAATTAGTTCAACATTTTTGTATAATTATTTAATATAATTATTTGTTGCATAAAAATTAAAAATAAAATCCTATAATGAATATAAATATCAAATCTTTTATAATAATAATTTTACATGAATTTATCATCTTAAAATAACAACATGTAAATTTTTATCTTTATTAAATTATGAAGGTGACAACTTTGGAATCATTTAAAATAAATATTATAAGTGTCATAATCTCCATAATAAGGATCCAAATGGTCAACAATTAGGCCAGTGTATGATTAGAGTTTATATATACACTACTAATAAGTTTTGTGCAGATTTTTGGGCCTTTTGATATGTATTACTATTTCAATAAAAACTATATTATTGAATTTTCACTAAATAAATAATTTCTACATCATTAATGTATAAGATAATAAGGTAATTAAATAACTCTTAAAAATTATAAATAAATTACCATGATATAGAAAAACATTTTATCCTTCCAATTGGTATTTATAACCGAATTTATATTCTTTATAAACTTATATTAAAAATACTTTAATTATTAAAGTTGAGTGAGACATATTTCACTTTCCTTTAAATAAAATAAACTAAAGGTCTTAATCACCTCCAAGTGGTTTCTAATGGATTATATTTCGACAAAAATATGACTTAGGACGAAATATAATCATCCAATTGTATTAATATAAGTATTAGGTGAATTTTATAATATTATATTTATCCTTAATTACCCAATTTACCTTTTACTATGGTAAATAAAATTTACCGTTGTTACTATTCATAAAGCCCAAAAATAAAAAGTAGTCTATTAATATAATTTGGATCCACTAATTCCAAATATGGAATCCATTTTTCCAAATTCAATACAGAGAAGTTGCAGAAATTAAATTAAAATTAATCCCATTGTCGAAAGAAAACGATTTTTTGTTTAAAACATTACAAAAGATTGAATTTATTTAACCTACGAATTCAATGTAAAATCAATGCTAATGACATAAATTATATCAAATGGTAAAAATATATTCTATTTATACTTTAAAACCATTCAATATTATAATTTAACCACATAAATTATTACGATGAAAAAAATTGTTTTTAATTAAAATATAGCGTGTTTTTACTATTCATTAAAATATGAAAGTTATCAGAATAATATGAAAAATTTATCCAAGGTAAAATTTTATATCCTGATCCCAAAGAATAATTTTATTTTGTAAAATTTAACTTATAAACATGTCAAAAACTATATTTAATGTGGGTTCTCCATCAAAAGGCGGAAAAACTGCATTTTTTGAAAAATATTTATTTTACCCGAAAATTGTATTTTGTTCTTATACCATGTTCTAGAAAATGTGTAAGAAGAATAATAATGTTATAAAATTCAAAATTTATTTAATACTATTCATAACAGCTAGTTCATAATAATATTATAAAAATATATCGTTGTTTAGTAAAACCCGGTATTGCATACAATGCACGCTATCGAGGAAGGTCGCGATTGCGTGTAATACAAGCCAAGTCAGGGTTGTGTGTAGTGCATGACTCCTTTTTTGTTGCGTATAAAAAAATACATTGAATATATATATATATATATATACTCAATGTTTTGTAGAATAACTACTATCAAACAGACATGAAATTGTGTGTAACACGATCCAAGATTAGTGTTGCGTATACTGCAAGCTAATACAGTGGTGTGTATAGTGCAAGACAATCTTGGTTTAGCATACAACAGAAGATATGAAAGAAATTAAAACAAACATATCTTCTAAAATCTCGGGTTTTTACATTCAAACAACTAGATAAGGAAACATCAATATGGAAATGTAAGAAACTAAAACTCATTCCACCTAAATCAATAAAATTATAATGAAATGAATCCATAGATATGTCGACACAAAATATAATAGATTAATAATGGCTGAATCTAAATGAGAGAAATGCTTAATTATTGGATATCATGTTTTCTAGGTATATGGAACGAGTACCATAAAGACCTCTCAAAATATGATCTATCTATCAAGTAAAACCCCATTTAATTTTTCTAACTATTTCATCTCATGAGACTGCAGATGCATCAAGGGGCTATCTATAACTAGGTCCCACTCATGTCGTACCAGTCCAAATCATTCCTCATAATCATGAATAATATGCCTTATCAAAATATTTTCATTGAATAAAAGATATGGATTTATCAATAATACCATAGAGGATTATAGGTAACAACAAGGTTTGTTGACATTAATGAATGGAAATACCATTTAAGGATCATAAAAACAATATTAAGTGAAATTACATTTTAAACATTCTAATGTGTCACATACCACATTGAAACATTTAAATCATAAACCCCATGTAAGAATAATATTAAACAAAACTTATAATACCATGAGGGTAAGGATATTCATGATATAACATGTTAAAGTTAATTAAATATATCAAATAAAAGTGAATTGGTGCATAATAGAAAATATGTCTCAATGGAATGTAAATTGAGATGAAATCCCTTACCTTACCTTTACTTTTCTCGTGTAGTCTTTATCCTCCTAAATAGTGGTTTAAAATATGTTACTAACTTATACCAGAACCATTATAATTTTCATAATATCATATATTAAATTCATATAATAACTTATTACCCGTTTCATAACAATTGTTCCTTATTTTGACTATTTTGGGTGTTAATTGCCTAGTTTTCTCAAATATGTTTTGACTTGTAGTTTGTTGTTCTCATTATTTGTATCATGGTTTCATAATCTCAAAAATTTATACCATCATTTAATTATCATATATAGTCAGTAAATATTTATTTATAATAATATATAATGTTTGGAGATAATAAATGAAATGAAACGTTTATGGAGACGGTAGGCGTACGTACGCAAGAATGCTACGTTCATTTTTTGTTGTATTAAAAGAATTAAACGTAAATGGTACTTATGTATATTATAATTCCAGTATCAAATATATTTCATATATTTCATATAATTTTTTTAATATCATCCTTAATATATTCCATGTATAACATGAATGAATCACATCACAATGAGGGGGGGTAGTCCACACTTCCACAAGCAATGTTATCGTATTTATGAAAAATAAAATGTATAGAGTTGTTTGTTATAAAATAATTTAAAATGAATAAATATATAATAAATATCATATATAAGAATATATAATAATTTTTTCCATCATAATGGCCACCATGATATGTGGTGATATAAAAATGAACAATCATCGCTTCGCGAGTTAGTGGTTCATTGTGCACAGAAACAGTATGTTCTTCACCCATTAAATAGAGGTGTGTGTAAGTGCAGGTTGAACCCTTAGCATAAAAAAATACTAGGATATTTATAATAATTTTTTTTTTATAAAATCATAGAATAATAATATTATAGGGGTGGATAATTTAAATTAAACGAAAAGGCTTGAGAGAAGACGTTTCCTCTTAATCGGGTAACTTCTTTTGGTTTATATTAAAAGAATTCCTTAGAAAGATTTCTGAAAAAAGGTAGGATTAAAGGTCTAGGTGAGGGATGTTGGGAATATATTTGAGCAGATATTGGCTGAACCTAATAGGTTTTAAAGCTGTAAAGAAGTGGTTGATCTGGTGGCCTTTTATAGGAAATGAAAAGGACTAACTTGGAATTTTTGGAAACAAGTTAGGTGTCCACATATTCTTACCTAAAAAAGTCATATTAAGTCAAAAAAAACAATAATTTAAGTTTTATAGCCGAGATATTTCCATCCAATTGGTTTTTTACAAGTTTCTATGTCATTTGGGCCCTTAAATTAGTGGTTTAGTCTTTTATTAAGATTAATTTTACCTTAATAATTGTAATTAATTTTAATTAATTTCACTAATATATTTTATAAAAAAAAATTGTACTATTAAAAATAATAAATTATTACAATTAAAAATATGTAATCAATTTTTCCAAATTCCAATCATAGAAGTGGAAAAAATTAATTTAAAATTCATCCCACAGGCGGGATGACAATGAGGGTTTTTAAAGTAAAATCGTCCAAAAAGTTTTTGTGTTTTTATAATCATATTCAAAGTGAAATTGAACCCATTTACCTATATTGAATTAATTGGTACAAATATTACCTAATTAAATTTAAAACCAATCTAAAAAATACTTTATCCTTATAAATAAATTATATTAAAAAGTAGTTTTAAACATAAAATTCTGTATTTTGACTATTCATTAAAAAATAAAATGTTTCAGCAAAATATCAAAAATTCACCCTAACATAATTATTATCTTTCTATTTCAAATATGAATTATATTTTGACATATTAAATCAATCAATATTTCAAAATTCATTTTTAAAATGGGTTCTCTATTAAAAGGTGGTAAATTTTCCTTTATAAAAAAATAGGTTTATAATATGTAAAATATGGTTTGTTCTTATCTTATATATATAAAACCTAATGGATGAATATTAAAAATATTTTATTTAATATATAAAATATATCTATTTAATTAACATAATTAATTAATTGTAATTAACTGTGTTTATTTAAGATAAAACTCATTTGGAAGCATAAAAATAATAAAATTTCTTTTTATATCGGTTTGGTTCTTATTTTCATTTATCATTAATTAGTAACCCATGAATTCATTTTATATTTATATAAACCATATATTTTCATAAGTTATTTAATATTATTCATAATTTATAGTGTATATATTATTATATTGAATTATAATATTTTAATAATATAATATTTTTCAGTAAAACTCAATCTTGCGTGTAACGCAAGCCATCAAAGAATGTCGCTTTTGAATGTAATGCATGCTAACTTGGTATTGTATGAATTGAAAAATATAAAATCTATAAAATATATTTAAAATAGTGATTATATTTTAAAGTATCATGTTATTATATCCCCTTATATTATTGGTGTCTTGTGTCATTCACGCTACTGAATATAGGGTTCTTACTTTAGGATTTTGGGGTGTTACAACTACGAATCGATTTATAGTTGAGAAAGGGATATGTTACTTAGAAAATGAATTTATCACATTGTGAAGTAATTAAATGGATAATATTATCATGGAATTTTATCATCGCTCAATGGATGTAGATCAATGGTGGTCATTGATTCAAAACACTAAGGATGAGGTGGGAAAAGAAAACATGGAATATAAGGATTTAAAGGAACTATTATTAGAAAAGTATTCTCCTCACAAACAACAAGAAGATATGGAGAGAAAATTCTTGAGTCTGAGATAAAAGAAGCATGATAATTTTGCTAAGTATGAAGCTAAATTCATAATTTTATCAATTAATTATACGTAATATGTATATAATTCAAAGAGAAAGGTTTATTATTATTTTTTTATGGGATTAAACCAATTCTTTGAAGTTTACTAGTCTGAAAAACTTTCTAATCATGTGAGGATATATTATCATGTACTATAAATATATAGAAATAATTCTCAAAGTATTATGACTTTATTGGTAAGTAAAAGAAGAAGTGAATGACTAAGCAAGAGATAAATAAAGGGAATAAGGGAAAAAAATATTTTCCAACATGTTATACTTGTGCATGGAAACACCAATGCACTTGATTAAAAGGAAAAGGATTTTTTTCAATTTTTTTTAAAAATTAAACCATGATTATGATTACAATGAAAAGAAATAATTTTCCAATGTGAAATTCTTACACTGTAAGAATATAGGGAACTATATAAATGAATTCCCTAACAATCAAGGGAATATACCTCAAAAGAAATAAAGGGATTATGGTCAAACTTATGATGTTACTACAGTTGAAGTGTAATAACTAAAGTATTTGGGTTTTTGGATTCAAAAATTATGTTGTAAAAATATTTTATCAATTATATTCTGGTTAAAATAATCATGAAATATATAATGATCGTATCGTAGTACTTCTTCTTTAAGGATTTGGAAGCATGAGATGAATAATACCAATAAATAAGAGAAGTTTTCTATTGCAAGTTGATCTTTTAGAAAACATGGTATTTTGGGAAGATGACCTTAATATGTGATTGATGTTGATATAATGATGATGAATAAATATTTATGGGATATTATTGGTGACTATTAAAGTAGTTAGTGATTTCATGGTTTGGGTTGGGTTTATTATATTTTTTGATTTAAGGAATATATGTAACAACTTGAGATCTTATTTTTGGAAGAATTATTATTTTCATTAAGGTTTTAAGGTTATAAAAATATTTATGTATTTGGTATGTGACCATAATATCAACATTATTTTGACAATATTATGTTAAGTTGATTTTTGAAAATTTACTGACCTTCCTTCTAATTTTTTTTTATGAATTTAGAAAGACTTATTTTGAATGTCCTAAAGATTAATTACTTATGGAATATTTTAATTTTGACATTGGATATTATTTTTGGAGGTTAAATTATGATTTTTTTTTGGATAACATGTGTTAACCATTTTTCTTTTTGTAAATATTTAATTTATGAAGGAATGAATTATGGATCTTTCGATAAAAGTACATAGACATAAACCTTTATCTTTAATATTGATCTCTTGGTTTAAGAAATTAAGTGGAGATAGATTGAAGAACAACTAAATATTTATATTATAATTAGGATATGAAATAAATTAATTATATCTTCTAAAATTATTTTGAAATAAAATTTTATCCTAATACCATCATTTTTTATGATATCAATGACCTTTTTCAGACCTATTTGGTCTATGGTTTTTCTATCATAAACCTTTTAATTACTATGTCCTCTATAATTATCCAACAAAAATTTATTGTTAAATTTCTATTTCATTTATATTTTTCACTTCGCACTAATTTTATCCTATAAAATAGCATAATTTTTTGGTGACCTTCTCATTTCCCTTCCCCTCATATTAAAGGGATGTTTTATTAACCCTATTTATGATGTGGGTTTTTGAAAAAGGAATTTTGAAGTATTAACCATTAATTTTTAAAGATAAATTTTAAATTTAAATGATGAAATTTATTAAATGAAGTAATAATTTAAACCCCCAAGATATTATGGTATGTCTATTTTTGAATTTAATATCTTCCATATAAGAAGTTTCATACAACACTGATCATAAATGAACTACGATATACTATTATTTTAACATGATTGTTATCACCTAGTCATTGGAATGGAGGGAATGAATTATATTAACTAAATTATAAAAATATATTTTTCACATGTTTATAAAATAAATTCATTTTTTATCAATTAATTATAAATTAAAATAAAAAACCAATTTGACATAAAGGATATGATTTATAAAAATATATTTTTATGACCACAATAGAATTTTATTTTAATAAATTGAATTAATAACTATTTTTTAAATATAATATTGAAATTTATATGTTTTATATCTAATAAAGTGTTTTTAAATACATCCAATTATTTTTACAGGATTAAGATAAGAAATAAATCAAGTTTTAAGCATAAAAAGCAATTTTTCCTCCTTTTAATGGTGCACCTATTTTAAAACTAAATTTTAAATATTTTATAAATTTAATTTTACCAAATAAAATTCATTTTTAAAATCAAAATATCAAAATTATAATAAAGTAAATTTTTGGTACTTTTTTGAGAAGTTTCGTTTTTATGATGAATTGTTAAAAATACCTAATTATAATTGAAAACTGACTTTTCGTATAATTAATTTTTAAGGATAAATTATAATTTAAATTGGTTTTAAAGTAAAATAATATCAATTAAAAATATATTAATATAATTTATTCCATTGAAATCACTTTTATACAAACTTTAGATATAAAAACTTGTTAAGATTTTAAACATTTTCACTTTAAAAACTTGCTTTCTTGTCCCGTCTGAGGAATTAATTTTAAATATATTTTTTACAATTTTATGAATTTAATTTGATAAAATAGATTCTATAATTTTAATATGAAGGTAAGAATTAGTTTGTAATTTCATTTTCATTTTTAAGAAAAAAAATTTACCTTGGTAAAAAGAACGCTTTACAGCGGTATGGTTAAAATAATGAGACGGGTTAATATTAAAAGGTAAAGGCTTGAAATACCAAAACAAAAATCCACATTTAATGGTTTTTTTTGATATTTTTATTGATTATAACAATCTTTTAAAACATTAATTATCATCTAAATTCATATAAATTAATTCCACCTCAATGTGGTTGGATTTAAATATAAAATAATCATTATTTAATCACTTAAAACCACCCATCCTCAAGTATAAATTCTACCCCTCACCACACCATTTATTCTAAAAGACGTGAAAGTCCTAAAATATATAACATACCCTCTCCTCTCCACATTCCCCACATCCAGGTTCTTCTGGTATAACCAAAATACTAAATACATGGTGCTCAATGAGTCCTTCAAGGAGGTGATACTCAAGTGGTAATTTTTTCAAAGCACCTCTCTTAATTTATTTTATTCTTCTAATTTATCATCACCTCCTTCAACCATCATGGAATTATTACTATATAATCATTTATATAATTTAATTTTATGATTATAATTTAATATATTATATTTATACCTTTTATTACCTCATATTTAAATAAACGAATCTATTTTCCAAATCTTGTTGGTTAATCACCTCTGCGAATAATGATTTTTTTCGTTTTCCATTATCACCTTCATGACTGGTCAAAAAAATATTATTATAGATAAAAAATAATTTAATAAGTATATAATAACATATTTTAGGTTATGAAACTAATAATTATTAATAATATTAAATAAAATGAAACTTGTTCATGATGTATAGAAAAAATTCCAAAAATAAATTAAACATTTATCGTTAACATTTTATCAAATGAATCGTCTTTATATGAAAGAAAAATGATAAATGTAACCATTTAAACTTTTTTAATAGAATGAATACCATTTAATTTATCTTTTTTGGTTTTATTTGACAAGAAAATACATAATTATACGTAAATGAACCGACCTTGAAACCATGAAACGAACGCACCCAAAACAATGAGAATAATGAAATATTGTTAATGAATGGGTGGTAAGATGTTATAAAAGGATCGTATAAGGTATTATAATTTTTAATATTGTTCTAGAATGAATTAATAACATTATTTACACCATTATATATGAGGTTAAAGAATTCATCACTAAAGGGAAGCATGGGGTAAGGGTTTCTCATCTCACTTTTAATTATTTTAGATATATAACTTATTTAATACTTATTTATTTATTTTTATGTATATACTACCCTTTGATATATTATATCATTAATATTAGTATCTTCATGTTATTAAATGTTTTATTTTATAATTATTACTTTTATGAGGCAAATGATTCGACTAATTAGAAAGTTGTAAGTGATTTCTTAACTTAATTTTCATTCATTGGGTTAAACTTCAACTTATTGATTATGTCATGCTTAGATTATGTGAGATATAAATTTTGGTTTTATTATGTTTTATTTCCATCTGATTTATATGGATTTATATATAATATACATGATCAATTTGTTTTATTAATTCTCACATCAATGATATGATATATGTTAGGTACTTTATTTTAAAAATCCTCTTTTAAAGTTCCCTTTTCAAAAATAATATTTTTTACATATATGGTATGAATGGAATTTCATGATTCCATGTCACGTTAATTTTTGGAATCTTCCTATATAAATTTATATGCTTATTTTCCAAGAAATTTTTTTCTTTTATAATTGCATATCATTTTAAAAATAAATGATTTTTAATGTGAAAAAGGGTATTTTTCTCAAGAAATTTTCAATGATCACGTTTAAAGTTTTTTCATCTATTTCCACATCCTTTGTTTTATATTGTGTTTTATTGAGGTTTATTTATTATGATACTATCTTCCATATATTATTAAATGTTTTATTATTAGTTTGACTAGGGAAGTATTGATAATCCATATGACTCTTTCTTCCTATATGAATAGTTATTGATTTTGTTAAGGAATGCTCATTGAGTTGTATAATTTATTAATGTGAGGTATGTATTAGACTTAGTAAGTGATGTATAGGGCCCACTAGATCCTCACAATGCATTGGTAGGTATAATGAGACAAACTAGACTAGTTTTTGGCCAATTCCTTACCCATTTATAATATTGTTGGCATGAAACCCTGATAATGTTAGATTCTTGAAACAAAGCCTTGATAATGTTATATTCTTGGCATGAAGCCTTAATAGAATTTTTCAAAATTTCCTAAATTATGCATTCCATAATTATGAAACTATTTATTAATTTCCATGTGATTATTCAATTAGTATAACATCTATGGTTAAGTTTTCTAGCTCATGTGATTATTTATATGGCATTATTTGATCATGTTTTATTCCTACCATATTATGATCAAGTTATTATTTAAATGTCATATGTTTTATTTATTTACCTTCCCATAATTATTATTTGAGATTTGTGATTCATTTTTATGTATACATACCCTTACTAAGAATTTGAGCTCACTCCTTTCTTATGTTTTATTTTTCCCTAGGATACTAAGAAGTTTATTAAGGTTGATATTAAAGGATAAGATAGGGGATTAATTGGGTTCTCGATGTAATTTCTATGTTTTATTACATTATTTAAAATGTACTATAATATTCAAGTATGTATCTAGTTTTACAAAACTACTAAACTATTTGGTCCTTTGGGATGTGATTTCTTGTATCTTATGCCAATGTAATAAAGTAGGTCACCGGATTTGGGGAACTAGGGTCGGGGTCTTTACATCCATAAAAACACTCATGCATGTATAAAATCAACTTCATCGTGAAGATTGTTTATGAATCATGAAACTACCCTATTATTGAAATGTGAAAATTCTCTTGGATTTTATAATTATTTTATAGATTTTAACCAGCCCTCACATGAAAATCTCAATCTCATATGGGATTTATAGTGATCATGACTATCACAGTGGCTTGGTCCCATCTTGGAGTCAGTTGGAGTTTATCCAACTCCAAAATGATCCCAAATTGTTCTTGTGATAGGTCTATATGCCATTATTGGAGACTCCTCATGCAGTCAATTGAGTGATTTTTATACCATGATTCATACTCTAGGTTCATCTACCATGAGAACATCCCTTTAAGAGGTAGGTTCTATTTCTTTATGTGGTAGTTCTTCTATTCATGTGATTTGTTGAGTGATTGTATGACCATCATTTGTATGATAGTTCAAGCTACTATGAGAAACATACTAATTTAATAACCAGTTATAATTAGTGTATTGAGTCCATAACCTTTGAAAAACCTCAATCTATACCCATATGTATCCTTCACAAATCTCAACTTACCCTTACATAAGTACCTAATATTTTTTCTGACCCCTATCATCTTACACTTACCTCTACATAGCCAGTGGAAATTATTTAATACCTTTATGCAGTTCTAGAAAATTGCTCTCACATTTATACAGGTATTATATCATATTTACATAGATATGGAAATCTCATTATACCCTTATATAGACTCATTATTTTCATATATACCTTTAAAAAACTTGAATATTTATCATCTTACACTTACTCAACTTGTATAAACATAGAATTAAATTTACACAGGTATCCAATTTATCTCAAAATTATCCAAGTCCTTTGAAAACACTTCTTAAATTCCTTAGGCTCAGTCCTATGGCCTACCAAATTCCATCACTAATAGTAGAAATGTCCCTTCTCCCACTAACACTTGTAATGTATTCCTTTAAAAAATCATTACAATAATCATCATATTTGTAATTAAACTTTTTCTTGGACAAAGTAATATGATCTTCAAGCAACCAGCCTCAAATATATTTTTTCATATAACATGGTAGTACCACAATAATAATATGAACTTATATGGATAATTTATCAATCATTGTATTCAATTACTTCCTCATGAATACATAAAAATCCTCCAATAATAATTATCAGCTCCAATAAAAATGTATTGAACCATTGAAAAAAAATGCAATACTAACTTGAGAACTTCAATATCCCCCTTTTGATTTTCTATAAATACCATAAATCATTGATTTCAATATGTGCCCTTTAATGAATTCATTCTTCTACCCCTTATTGAAAATTAATACAATGGTTAGTGTAAGGGTTTCTCATCTATTCTTTTCCCTTTCAGGTCACTCATATAATCTTCCAAATTTTTTTAGATATGATATAAGGATGATACCACACGGTCCTATTAGAAAAGAGCCTTTAGATTGTATACTCTAATTATAAATGATCTAACTCTGTATAGAAAACAAGATAGATACAATCAAGGTTATCTATGTTTTCCATACACTACCATGCATGTGATATCATACATAAAATATTATATTAAGAGCTATTAAAAAATATTTATCTTGAAAATATAACATGAACATATATAAACAATTAATATGAATTTGATGAACCCCTTCCCCCTAATTATTTTTGAAACTAATTCTCACTCTTAATAAATATTTTTGATAAAAACAAAAATAGGGATTAAGTGTTATTGAGATACCTCAACTTCCAAATTTTAATGGGTTATCCAAAAATTATAAATTCTTTATTGAATGATGTTTTGTTAGCCTTATAACTCATGTTTTCAACCCCTATATGGAATCTTAAAACTACTTAAATTTACTAAATGTTATAAAAACATATAGATAATTAAATAAGAATAGACCTCTTTGTTTCCTCCAAATTGACACTTAGGGGGTGAGTTTTCTCTTAATCTATTCCACTTTCTCCTTCCAATTCATAAACTTTTTTTCTTGTTAATATTCATAATAGATTGTGAACCTATTTCCTCTATGTGATCTATCTTCATATAATAGATAATTTTATTTTCCTTATAAATTAAATCAACTACATCTTCTTGTTCTTTTAAGTACAATTTCATTAAAAAAAATTAAAAAATGAATAATCATGAAATTCATTATATCATGTCTAGTATTCTCACTCATTTCATATATCATCATTTTATTTTTAATTCATCACCCATTTATTAATTCTAAATAACTTCAATTACTTTATTTCCTTTGGAATCAACACTTTCTTGGTATTCCTCAATTTTTTTAGACTTGAAAAATTGGTTATCACAAAAAATCAGTCATTCTTTCTTGACTTCTTCAGTTTCCTTAGGCTTCTAATTTGACTTCATTGTAACCTTAACATGATTGGGTTAAAAATACTTCACTTTTTGGTTATTTATCCCAAAAACACCATGGTAAATTTCTCTTGATAGCCTATTAATTCATACCTAGGTAGCCTATTTATCCCAGTAATAATAGGTTTTGGGTCCATAAATTCTATGACACCAAAAAAGCCTTTGAATTGTGATCTCCCACCTTGATAGTAAATCTGTATAAGATTTTTTTGGGTCTTACTTTATTCAATTTGAACCTT
This sequence comes from Viscum album, assembly GCA_963277665.1. NCBI lineage: Eukaryota > Viridiplantae > Streptophyta > Magnoliopsida > Santalales > Viscaceae > Viscum > Viscum album. Next base: position 79,452 of record CAUJRU010000330.1, on the reverse strand, counting down.
ATTTTCCATAAGGAATATTCATTTTATTGATTTATATTTTTCTTTTTTTTATAATTAATGTATCCAAACTTCATTCTTGTTCGAAACTTTTACAGATTTGTTTATTGAGACCTGTATTTTCATTTATAGCATATCTTTATTAAGATTAATAAGAATCATATATTAATGGATAATTGGAAAACTCCATCCTACCATCTTAAGAATATTCTCTATTAACCTATATTGATTTATTGAAGTCTTATATATACTTTATTAACCTATTTCTAAATATTAAACCTATTTATTTTGTCTTGAATATCTTTTATATCTTCTATGAGGTGACTTAATCATTTAATACATAAATATTTCATCATTTTTGATGAATATTCAATATATATCACTATAATAAATTCCCTATAATTATAAAGGTTTAGTGTATTTAGAGACTAAATACATAATCATCTTATTTTTTGAAATGCCTTCAATATTTCTCTAAAAGTTCTTTTCTTGTAGTACACTTCTTACACATACCCTACTTAAAACCATTATTCATAATCAAGGGAAATGAAAACATAATAAAGGATGAGATTAGATTATTAGTAAGTGTAAATATATCAGAAATCAAAAATTAATTAAAATGTGAAAAATATTATGGGTATGAGAATATGATCATTACTTAATAATTTAATACCTAATTAGTCAAAGATCTTTAATCATGAATTATGGAATAAATTTTTATAATAATAAAATACATAACTCATAAGAGTGATTAATAATTAATAATTAATCATGTTCAATGAGAAAAAATCTTATGCATAAGACATGATCTTATGGAATACAAACAATCATAGAAAAATAATTTCTTTTGTCAAGGCTTTCTACCAAGACTATCATTGCGGGAAAAGTACAATAGTGGATTGGGTTCACTCCCCATCCTCTTTTAATTCTTGTATTGGCCTCACTCTCAATCCCCATTTAATTCTTGTAATGGTTCCATTCTATATTTCCTTATTCAAGGTTCACTCTAAATACTATCATCATGGATAAATTATCTTAGTGAACTAGGTTCACTCCCAATTCTATTCTATATTATCACATGAGATTTTATTCTTTACTCAATGCATTAGAGGGCTATCATGACCTGACCCCCGAGACCCATGTCGTGACTACCCCAAGCCCGCCTTCTATAGGCTAGGGGTGGTGACTAGCACTAAAGGCGTAATTCCCTAAAACTAGGAAGGAATTGCCTTTAGAACCTGTAACACACACACAAGGAAGCACATAGCTGGATGAAACACAAAGTAAACTGTATAACAAAGGAGTGATGAAAGAAAAAGGGGCAAGAATACAATCCCAACTGGAAAGTACAAGTACAACTGAAATGCAATACAACTGAATAAAAAGAAAAAATAGCTATTGGATCGTCCTCCGAGGTTCCTACCTGAAGGGTAGGTACAGATCGTCTCCTCAACACTCCACGTTCGTCCATCTCCTCTGTGTACCGACAAGCCATATGGTCCACCTCCAGGTACCATCCAGTCTTGGAACTCTCAGCCTCAGTCAGTGATGTCCATTGTCTGCATCCAACACAACAAGGTGCGGGCATAACCTGTGCAGGGATGAGTATAACGATACTCAGTAGGGACCCAGAGACCCTCAATGTCTCACAAAATCCAACAATAATAAACCAAAAAGTATGAAATCAACAGATAACCCTACTTAGGTATATTCACATACATACACTTAAGTTATTAAGTAATCCATCTCAATCATGAGGAAAACCACAAATGTACAGACTTAGCTCAAACCAGGATTTTATTCTAGTGGTAGTATCAAGTAATATCCCCAGTCATATCATTGAAACCTTGGCTGCTGGAGAACTCCTCCTATATCGAGTACAGTGGGTCTGTCGTGTCACATAGAGGAACTTTCCACTAACCTTGGACTGCTGAGGTACTCCTCCTGTTGAGTATCGTGGGTCTGCCGTGTCACGCATAGGCATTCCCCATTGTGCGTCTGCTGTGTCACACAGATCATGCTTCCCCTTGTAGCCTATTGAGGTACTTCTCTTGTCAAGTATAGTGGGTCTGCTGCATCACCAAGCGTGCTCCTCCACCATGGGTTTTCCACCACACCCAGGCACTCCCCACTGGGATAGTAGAGTCACTCTGAGTCAAACGGTTAGCAGTCGTCAGGTCTCAGCCAGCTACTAGGTCTCCGCACTACACTCGCTCATCTCTGGGAGGATCCGCTCCACGAGCTACTAGTCGATACTCCAACTGTCACGAAGTCCAACGAAGAAGTATCTCAAAGTTCTGCCACGTCATAGGGATATCAAGGCGATAGAGGTCATGTCAATCGGATGCCCGGTCTATGAGTTATTATCCTTTTAGTCTCAGGGGCTCAGTTGGATTTGTGCACGATCCAACCTGACCATATCTCAACTATACCCCAAACTCCAGTGGGGTATACTCAAAGGGACCTTCATGATCCAATATTACCAGTGCCACTGAAGGTTCGTCAAACGTACATCCAGTGCCAAATAAATGGCCAAAAGAAAGAAAAGAGTCGTAGTGGGCCCAGGTCCGGTCCGACCCGGCCGGACTGACCTCGCCCGACCCAGTCTGGGCCTACCAGGTTCGGTTTGACCCGGCCTGACCCATTGGGAATGGCCCAGCCCGTTGGGCGGGCCAACCCATTGGGTTTGGCCCGGCCCACTGGGCCCATCCCAGTAGGTCGCGAGGTGCCGCAGAGGGCCGAGAGGGCGTGGCACGGCCATGAGGGCGTGGATCGGCCACGGGTCGGCACGAGGGCAGTTCATCCCGAAGGGCAGTGCATGGGTGGCTCGGCCCAGAGGGCGCCGCAAGGGCGGCTCGGCCCTGGGCGGGGGCAGGTTTAGTCGAGGCATCGTGAGGGTGAGGGCCGGTTCGGATGGGGCACCGTGAGGGGTCGGTTCGACCGGGGGCGGCTCAGAAGGCCGAAGGGCTGGTATGGCCTGGGCGGCTCAGGACGTCGGCGGGATACTGCGTTCAGGGCGGCTCGGGAGGCCGGCGGGCGACGTGAGCCAGTGGGCGGCACAGCCGGTGGGCAGCGCGATCGGTGGGTGGCATGGCCGGTGGATGGCGTGGTTCGGCCCGGGGTGGTGGAGCCGGTTTGGCCAAGGCGTTGGAGAGTCGCAGGGGCGGCGAGGGTTGCTGAAGTTGCGGGTGGTGCGGTTGTTTCCTTCGTCTCCTTCGACGCCATTGTCACCTTCCTCCGTTTTGAAGAACACCACAAATAAGAACAGTGGAGGGGGGTCGGGCCATGTTAGTTTTTTCCACACCCTTCGCATTTAGAGTGGTAACATATGGCTCAATAAGAAATAAGAGTGATGAACATCAATGTTTTCAACCTCCGCAATGATTCTTTCCCAAACCGCAAGAGAACTCAGGAAAAGTATTATCATGAAAATAAACCCCCTACCTTGATCATTGTTGGTTAACGTTGGTGTGAGAAGGCAGACGTCAATTCGTTGTAGATGAACACGTCCTACATTGGAGGAAGTTTCAAGAAATAAAGGAGAAGTAGAGGTTGTTCTTCGCAGTTGAAGGCGTTCCTCATTGGCGTTCTTCGTCGGTGGAGTGTTCTTCATGGAAGAACACGTTCTTCTTTGGAGAGCGTAATCCTCCAAGTGTTGGGTGTCGTGTCACTTTACCAGCGCTTCGTTGCTTGGTGAATCCATCCCAAATCCTCCTCCAAAGATCCATATATATAGGAGAGGGGGAGGAGGGTAATGATCATTGTAATTTATGATGGTTCATTTATTAGGAACCTTCATAAATTCCAACGACGTTGTTACTTAATTTCAAAAGGGGCAAGACAACTAATTTACATTGGTGCAAACGACGTGGTGCATTGGAATGATTAATGGTATGTGTGTTGGAATAATTAAGGTGGAGGAGGTCAAGAGGCTCTCCCACATTAATTGTGGTATTTGAGGGTTTCTCCCATTTAAAGGGGGTTTTCAAGGGTGTTTAATCCTGGGTGGTCCCCACCACTATAACCTCTCATGGGAGGTTATGTTTCGAGTGGTCCCCACCACCTTAACCTCTTATGGGTGGTTAGGGGATGGTGGTCCCCACTTCAAACTTACACATGGAGGTTTAGTTCCAGTGTACCCCACCTGAAATATCCACATGGAAGCTCAAAATAAAATAAAATGATGTTTATTTTATTTTATTATTTCCACGCAAAACCCAAAAACTAACTTTTTCCCTTGTCCATCTGTCATCGAGGTGAAGGTCTCCTTAAATGAATATCGGTGATGTGATTTCAACAGTGTCCTCGGATTTCAATTCCAAGCACTGGTTCAGAAGTTACAAAACTCCACTTGCGTGTTTACTGAACTTACCCTAAAAAAAGTTCACAAAATTATTATCAGTCACCCTCGACCCGCACTGGTTGAGGTTAGGCTCTACCTAGGTGAAAAACGCCCCAAAAAACCCAACGATACTCTCGTATTTTCAATCTGAGTTACTTTTTAGAAGTTATAAATTTTAAAATAAAATTATTACCACTTAATTATTTTATTTGCAGCCAAAAACTAACTTTATTTGGTGGCCCACACCAGCCAAAGTTAGTATCTGGTTAAAGAAATCATACCCTCTCAAGTTTAGGGGTGCTCTCATATTTTTAATCTGAGTTACCATTTGTGAGTTATATGAATTTGAAAAACAAAATAATTTATTTAATTATTTTATTTACAATTATTCCATTTTTTGGTTTTCTCACAGGAGGCTCACACCGACTAATATTATGTCATGCTTAGGGTAAACCCTCTATCCTAAGCACAATGGTGCCCTCATATTTCTGATCTGAGTAACTGTTTAATAGTTATTCAACTTTTTTAGTAAAATTTCTTACGCGTGTTAATATAATCTTTACAAAACTTCGACGGATCATTTCGGGCACTCTGTGCCTTAGAATCGTGCACCGTTAGATTTCGCAGACTTGTAAAATTACCATTTATTTAAAAAAAATTATATACATTCTGGGTCTTTAAATTCTCCCCACCTTAGGGATCTACGTCCCTATAAGCCACAACTCATCTAGGTAAACAAGTGGGGGTACTGAGCATGCATATGAGCCTCCCGCTCTCATGTGCTCTTCTGGAGGTTCTCGTGCTACCAACGAACGCGCACCAGAGGTATCGACCATCCACGAAGGACGTGCTCCTGTTGATCCTCAATCTCTACTGGAACATCCATAAAATCTTCCCCATCATCGATGTCCATCTCTCTGTGGTCGATGACGTGAGAAGGGTCCTGCACGTATCTCCTCAGTTGGGATATGTGGAAGACTTCATGCACCCAGTACAATTTAGGTGAAAGATCTAAATGGTAAGCCACCTCACCAACTCTGATGAGGACCTGAAAAGGTTCAATTAATCTCGTAGATAACTTGTCGCCTCAACCAAATCTTTGTAGACCTCATTGGGGTGAGACATGTAGGAAGATGTGGCCTCCATCCTCGAACTCCATAGGTCTCTGTATTCTATTGGCATACGACCTCTGCCAGCTTTGTGCAGTCTTCATCTGCTCCAAGATGATCTGGACTTTCTCTGTTGTAGCCTATACCATCTCTGGTCCCACTAGTGTTGACTCCCCAAGGTCAGTCCAGCACAAAGGTGATCTGCAAGGTCGCCTGTGAAATGTCTCAAAAGGTTCCATCCCAATGGTGGATTGATAACTGTTATTGTAATCAAACACCACCAAAGGCATGTGATCCTCCCAGTTGTGATCGAAGTCAAGGACATAAGTATGAAGTATGTCCTTGAGGGTCTGGACTGTCCTCTCAGTCTATCAATCCATCTGAGGATGGAAGGTGGTGCTCAAATGAAGTTGCGTCTCGAAAGCCTCCTACAACCCCTTTCATAGCCGAGAAGTAAATCGTGCATCACGATCGGATACAATCATCGTGGGTACTCCATGTATCTGCAAAATCTCATGCACATAAAGGCATCCCAATCTCTCTACTGAACCCTACTCTCTGATCGGTAGGAAGTGGGCCGACATGGTGAGTCGGTCAATGATCACCCAAATCGAGTCGTGACCCCTAGATGTATGTGGAAGTCCTATCAAGAAGTCCATGGATATCCCATCCAACTTCCACTATGGGACCTCTAAAGGCTGAACCAATCATGCTGGTACATGATGCTCTGCCTTCACTTGCTGAAAAGTGAGGCACCGAGAAACAAACTCTACAACTGCTTTCTTCATTCCCGACCCCCAGTGTTGTCTTCAGAGATCCTGGTACATCTTCGCCACTCCTGGATGTGCCACTAGAGGGGATGTGTATAACTCCCTCAACACTTCCTCCTGAAGTGACATTAGTACCATGGTATGTCCCCTGAAGAGAATGATGTGCTCTCCACCTTTATAAAATCCATCAGGTGCTTGTCCTGTGGATATCTGAGCATGTCGTGTCTCACAGTCAATGTCTCCGTGTTGCGCCTCCCTGACTCTCTCAAGGAGTGGGGGAGTGATTGTATGATACTAAAGAAAAATTGCTTCTTATTGATCCACAAAGGATATCTGCAAAGCGGCTAGCTGCTCTATCGCCTCACTCGGCAGATGCAGGCTAGAAATCCTATTGAGTGTGTTTGCTACTATGTCCCCTTACTAGGAGTATACACTATCTAAAAGTCAACTTATGCTACCATGTGGGTGAGGTTAGCCAACTCACGAGTGATTGGCTGCACTCTCCTATGCATGAGTTTATCCTGTTCTTCCTAGGTTTCCTTTTTTGTTGACCAAGGAAAACCCCATCCCAACATTGTAGATAAACCACAACCAATTTTCCTAATTCAGTCAATCTGAGTGTGAACTGTGGATGTTAATTCCAAACCCAAACTAACATCATAAGGTCGCGATGCTTACATGAAGAGGTTCCAACTAAAACTATCACCTCAATGATCAGATCACACTGTTGGCATAAGTGTGATTATCAAGTCTCCTATCAAAGGTATCTCTAGATGTGAGGGTACAGTCAACAGTTTAACCGGAAACTCTAGGACCAGGACAAGATTTATGGAAGGAAGGAATGATTGGTACCTATGTCTATTGATATGGAAGCTAGTAGTATACATATACCGTACCTCGAATCATTCCTAAAGCCATTGGGTTTCATTCCATGACCACATGCTACTACTCTCTTCCCCTATCCTCCAGGTCCTGGAGCCTGGCGGGGTCCACAAAAAAAGGGGGTGGTTGTAACATGTCGAAAAGTACACCACCTCATGCTGCTCTCCAAGCTTTGCTTCCATGCCTACTGCCCTTTAGACTCATCTGTCCCTAACACTTCTTCTTCCTGAAACATTTTACATTCCCAAGTCTCTGAGACTGGTGCCAGTTTCCTACTTTCCTAGTCCTAAACATTTCCTGGTTGTATCCGATCAACCAAAGAATATTCAAACAAAAAGGTTCTCTCTATCACCCTAACATAAGTATGAATCCATAGAGGAATAGTATTGGCTTGGATTTCCTTTAAACACACCTCAATCGAAAGTTCGAGCCCTGAAGCACTGATCGTATTTTATTCATCGAGTACCAGGAAAGATTTGTATGCCTCGATGAATACTTAGCTACCGACAAGTCATCCTGCTGAAGCTATAGAAGTTCTAGAGAACTCTCAGCCACCTCCTCGATCCAGTCCTCAACCGCCTGTGAGTCGGGGTCGCCTTAGAACCTGAGGGGTATCTAATGTTGAAACATGTGTAAGGCACTAAGCCTACATGTGTCCTCTACCGGTACTGCCGATTGTAACTGATGACCAACGGGTAGTGATATAGATGGTACACTACCTGAAGGTACTATCTCGGGAAAAGGTCCACGTACCGAAGTCTCATTACTAAACGGACCATCCTCATGGTCACTCACTAAATAATACTAGTATATAAGATCATTGTCTGCTCTAATGGTGTCTGAACTAGACGGAAATCTCTAGCAATCACCTCCAGCCAGCCCTTAGCAGCATGGGAATCTATCTTGCCTTGAAACCTCAGAGGCCTCTACTACTGGAACTCGTGCAATGCGCTCAATCGGCGTGCACCATCTGCCAGTGTGTATGGGGGTATCTTTTTCCCAACAGGTGGTGGTGTTGCAGGTACACCACCCGAAGTTGAGAACATAGTAAGAGGGCCCTACATCGGAGCCTCATTGCTCAGGGGGTTGTCAGTGCGTACAACTCTAGGAACTCTAACTGGCTGTCTGTGTGGAGGCATCCTGAAAGAAACAGATGTGACATGGTCAAAAGATTTTACTTGGTGATCTGACCTAGTTGAGATGACTTAAAGAAAACTTTTTAAAACACACACACAATCAATGTTTTCGTGCACTAAGTCGGAAATCAGACGTCAGGGTCCTAGTGTATGGATACGTCAGTCACCGCACTAACACTGGACTCCCCGAACTGAGAACCACACTCACTACCCTTAACATTATTGCTTCATAGAAAATAAAGATCAGAGTCCTAAGTTCTTTGGTAGAACCAACTCCTTTGATACTAATTTGTCATGAAACGACCCCCGAGACCTGTGCTGTGACTACCCAAATCCCACCTTCCATAGGCCAGGGGCTGGCGACTAGCACTAAAGGATTAATTCCCTAAAACTGGGAATAAATTTCCTTTAGAACCTGTAACACACACACAAGAAAGCACATATCTGGATGAAACACCAAGTAAACTGTATAACAAAGAAGTGTTGAAAGTAAAAGGGGCCAGAATACAAGACCAATAGGAAAGTACAAGTACAACTGAAATGCAATACAAATGAAGAAAAAGAAAAGATAGATATTGTATCTCCCTCTAAGGTTCCTACCTAAAGGGTGGGTACAGATCGTCTCCTTATCACTCAACATCCGTTCGTATCTTCCATGTACCGATAATCCATATGGTCCACCTCGAGATACCATCCAGTCCTGGTACTCCTAGCCTCAGTTAGCGTTGTCCGTCATCTGCATCCAACACAACAAGGTGTAGGCATAGATCGTGCAGGGGAGAGTATAACAATACTCAGTAGGGACCCCGAGACCCTCAAGGTCTCGCAAAATCCAACAAGGATAAACCAAAAAGTATGAAATCAACAGATAACCCTACTTAGGTATATGCCCATACATATACATTAATGATTAAGTAATCCATATCAATCATGAGGAAAACACAAAAGTATAGACTCATCTCAAACCATGATTTTGTTCTAGGGGTAGAATCAAGTAACATCCCCAGTCACATCGTCAAAACCTCAGCTGTTGGAGAACTTCTCCCTTATTGAGTACAGTGGTCCTGTCGTGTCACACAGAGGAGCTTCCCACTATCCTTGGACTGCTGAGGTACTTCTCCTATCGAGTACCATGGGTATGCCACATCACACAGAGGCGCTCCCCACAGTGGGTCTGTCACGTCACAAAGATCTCTCTCCCACTCATATCCTGCTGAGGTACTCCTCCCGTCGAGTATCATGGGTCTGCCACGTCACCAAGAGCGATCCTCAACCATGGGTCTGTCTCCACACCCAAGCGCTCCCCACTGGGTTAGTAGAGTCACTCCGAGTCAAATGTTCAGCAGTCGTTTGGTCTCAGCCAGCTACTAGGTCTCCACACTATGCTCGCTCGTATCCGGGAAGATTCGCTCCATGAGCTACTGGTCGATACTCCAACTGTCACTAATTCTCACAAAGAAGTATCTCAATGGTCCGCCACATCATAGGGATCTCAACGCAATAGACAGTGCGTCAATCGGAATCTCGGTCTGTGAGTTATTTTCCTTTTAGTCTTAGGGGCCTGGTTGGATTCGTGCATGATCCAACCTGACCGTATCTCAACTATAGCCCAAAATCTAGTGGGGTATACTCAAAGAGATCGTCATTCTCCAAGATTACTAGTGCCACTGAAGGTTCGTCAAACGGACATCCAGTGTCAATGATATGGCCAAAAGAAACTAAAGGGTCGTAGTGGGCCTAGGTCTGGTCCAACCCAGTCAGACCGACCCGGCCCGACCCAATATAGGCCGACCCGGTTCGGGTCATGCCGACCTGACCCGTTGGGTCTGGACTGGCCTATTTTTTGGGCCAGCCCATTGGGTTTGGCCCGGCCCGCTGGGCCCAGCACAGCTGGCCGCGAGGGGCTGCAAAGGGCCAAGAGGGTGCGGACCAGCCACGAGGGTGCGGACCAGCTACAAGGGCGCGGACCGGCCACGGGTCGGCACGAGGGTGGTTCAGCCCAGAGGGGGCCGCGCGGGAGGCTCGGCCTAGAGGGCACCGCGAGGGTGGCTCGGCCCAGGACGTGGGTCCGGTTCGGTCGGGGGACAGAGAGGGTGCGGGCCGGTTCGGCCGCGACGCTGCGAGGGCATGGGCCGGTTCGGTCGGGGCGCCGTGAGGGGCCGGTTCAGCCGGGGGCGGCTCAGAAGGCCGATGGATGGCACGGCCATGGGGGCTCGGGAATCCGGTGGGAAGGTGTGGCTCGGGAGGCCGACAGGCGGCACGAGTCGGCGGGTGGCGCGGTTCGGCCTGGGGCGACGGATCCTGTTCGACTAGGGCTTCGGAGTGTCGCAGGGGCGGCGTGGGTCACGAAATCTACGGGTGGCGTGGTCGTTGCCTTCGTCAGCTTCGACACCGTTGTCGCCTTCCTCCGCTTCGAAGAACACCACAAAGAAGAATGGAAGAGGGGGTCGTGCCATGTTAGTTTCACCCACACCAACCGTGTTTAGAGTGGTAACATATGGATCAACAAGAAATAAGAATGATGGAGATCAAAGTTTTCAACCTCCGGAATGATTCTTTCCCAAACCGCAAGAGAAATCAAGGAAAGTATTATCATAAAAATAAACCCCCTACCTTGATCGGTGTTGGTTGAAGTTGGAACGAGAAGGCAGACGTTGATTCGTTGTAGACGAACATGTCCTATGTCGGAGGAAGTTCTGAGGAAGAAAGTCGAAGTTGAGGTCGTTCTTCATAGTCGAAGGCATTCCTCATCGATGTTCTTTGTCGGTGGAGCGCTCTTTGTGGAAGAACATGTTCTTTGTTGGAGAGTGTAATCCTCTAACTGTTGGTCGTCGTGTCACTTTACTAGAACATCATTGCTTGGTAAAGCCGTCCCAAATCCCCCTCCCAAGTTCCATATATATAGGAGAGGGGGGAGGTAGGTAACGATCGTTGGAATTTATGACGGTTCATTTATTAGAAACCTTCCTAAATTCCAACGACGTTGTTACTTAATTTAAAAAGGGGCAATCCAATTAATTTACGCTGTTGAAAATGATGCGATGCATTGGCAAGATTAATGGTATGTGCATTGGAACAATTAAGGCAGAGGGGGTCAAGATGTTCTCCCTCATTAATTGTGGGAGTTGAGGGTTCCTCCCAATTAAAGGGGGGTTTTCAAGGGGGTTTAATCCTTGGTGGTCCCCACCACCATAACCTCTCATGGGAGGTTATGGTTCGGGTGGTCCCCACCACCTTAACCTCTCATGAGAGTTTAAGTTCTGGTGGTCCCCACTTCCAACTTCCACATGGAGGTTTAGTTTCGGTGGACCCCACCTGAAATATCCACATGGAAGCTCAAAATAAAATAAAATGAAGTTTATTTTATTTTATTATTTCCAAGAAAAACCCAAAAACTAACTTTTTCCCTCGTCCATCTGCCATCGAGGTGAAAGTCTCCTTAAGAGAATATTAGTGATGTGAGTTCAATGGTGCCCTCGGATTTCAATTCCAAGCACCAGTTCAAAAGTTACAAAATGCTGCTCGTGCATTTACTAAACGTACCTGAAAAAAAGTTAGGAAAATTATTATCAGTCACCCTCGACCCGCGTCGGTCGAGGTTAGGCTCTAACTAGGTGAAACACACCCCAAAGAATCCAACAGTACTCTCGGATTTTCAATCTGAGTTTCCGTTTAGAGGTTATGAATTTTACAATAAAATAATTTTCACTTAATTATTTTATTTGCGGCCAAAAACTAACTTTCTCTAGTGGCCCGTGTCGGAAAAAGTTAGTATCTGCTTAAAGAAATCATACCCTCATGAGTTCAGCGGTGGTCTCATATTTTTAATCTGAGTTACCCTTTGTGAGTTATAAGCATTTGAAAAATAAAATAATTTATTTAATTATTTTATTTACGATTATGCCATTTTTGGGTTTTCTCACAGGAGGCATGCGCCGACTAATCTTAAGTCGCACCTAGGGTAAACCCGCCATCTTAAGCACAATGGTGCCCTCAGATTTCTGATCTGATTAACTGTTTAATATTTATTCCACTCTTTCAGGAAAAATGCTTATGCTCATTAACTTAAGCTTAACAAAACTTTGACGGATCATTTTGGGCACTCCGGGCCTCAGAATTGTGCGCCGTCAGATTTTGCGGACCCGTAAAATTTCCATTTATTTTAAAAATATCATGGGAATTTTGGGTCTTTACAAGGGATTTTTGTTTCTAGTTTCACATATCACATAATAAAAACCATACATATGTGTTCCATAGTTCATGAAACATTAATAAATTAATTATATCATAACCTGTGGAAAGGAAAAGGGTTCCATAAACATTCCATTATTTTATTAAAGCATAACCCATAGAAAATAAATGGGGTTCCTAAAGATTTCCTCATAATTTAATTAACCCATGAGAAACAAAGGGATTACATAGAATCATCCTTAATATAATTTTCATCATAATACATCCATAGAAAGAATGTGGATGGTATCATAATATTAAATACCCAATGAAGTATAAAAATCCTTAAAGTAAGATTACATAGATTAAGAATACCTATAAAAGAGCATTATAGCATTTCTTTGAAAAAAGGGAAATTTTCCTTTTCTTTCGGTATGTTTAAAAACTAAAAAATATCAGAATATTGAGAAGAATTTTTTCTTTGAAGATAAATATGTGAAATTTTAAATAAATCTTCAAATTAAATATCATTCATGATGGTGGGAAAATACATTCATGCTACAAACATTAAAACAAATATTCCTTTCAAAAATTTTGTAAAACTTCATAAATAAAAATTTTGGAAAACATTGTAAGAATTTATTTTTAAAAAATTAAAAAAAAAATATATAGTTTAAATTTACATTAATCAATCATTGTATCATATAAACTAGTATTTGTCAAATCATTTTAAATAACATGGACATTGAAGAAAAATTTCATCGACTAAAGAAGAAATAAAGTTTATTTTTATTAAAAACATTTTCTTGGTAATTTTATGTACCAAATAGAGTTAAATTATAATATTACATGAAAAATATAAGAATAAATAAAGGATATTTAAATATATTGGGTTTTAAGTATAATATATATATAATTTCTCTCAATGATAATTTAGGATAGACAATCTCGAAAATAAATTTGATTGTAACATATACTCTTACCACAAGTCATATCTTGCTTCATACACATTAAAACTAGATTTATAATAAATATATATTTATTATAAATACATTAAATAACTATATTCATTCATAAATTGTAAGGACTCGGCCCCAATTTCCCGGAGCCAGTGCCTTATTTTATTACATTGGCATATAAACAATGAATATTCATCCTGAAGGACTGGGTAGTTTAGTAGCTTTGGAAACAAGATACATATATAAGTTTGACATTAAAACTTGAAATGAAATAAAACATATAAGTTTTATTGGGAACATCCATAACTCTATATTTATCCCAACAGATCATTCATAATAAACTTCTTCATGTCCTAAGAAAATGTATCATAATAAAGGGGTGAGAAAAAATGCTAATTTAGGGTAAGAAATATAGAAGAATATATTATAAACATAAACATTAGGCATGGTGAATAACTAAAAACACATACCATTAAAAATGAACTTGAACATATTATGGTAGGAATAATATCAAAATAAATAATTTTATAATAAAGCATAATCATGGGTATTCTACTAGTTGAATAACCTCAAGAACTTTTAATTACCAGTTTCATAATGAGGTAAATCATAATGTCGGACATCATAACCATACTGTCAAGGCCTTTTTCCAATACCATAAATATTCATTTTGTCAAGGTCTTCACCAAGACCATAGTTTGTCTCATGATACCTACAAGTGAATCTAGGGGATATAGTGGGCACAACCGTCACTTAATAAGTCCAATTCATTCCTCATATGAATATTGATAAACATAAAAATATATATCTTCATATTGAAACTAACATATGAAATGTCAATAACGTTCTCTGAACATTAAGCATAAACACTAACCGTTTAGAGTAAATTGGTGAATGATTTTAAGATAGAACATCCACAGTAAAACTAATCATAACCATTCAATTAAATATGTTAGATGATATCATAAAATATTAATCCCAATAATATATAATAATTAACAATATTGTTGAAATAGATGAAGATACTCTTATAAAATCCCTGAGTAATTTGTGAGATAAATACTCTTTCACTTTGAAAAGAAGGTTTATTTTGGGAAAATATTTGTATAAAAGTATAAGTGAAGTAAGATAGTATTTTTATAATAATATTAGTGATTTTATAAAGATAATGGTTTCAAATAACATATTATATAGTGCCCTTGAAAATATGTAATAATTTTAGAAATTCCCTTGAATCGGGCTTGTATTTCGATAATAATATTTTGAAAGATCCTTTTAAAACAAATAACTCCCCATAAATGAAAGTAGGGGTCTGGTTGGTATAAATATATATAAAATTATAATGGAATATATTAGGATTAAATAATAATTTAATTGAGTTAACTATAAAATAAGAGTAACCCGAATGAAAATGGAGGTTCCGGTAGAAAACCCTTACCTTAAGTCTTAAGGTGTTCCTCACTTGATCTTAATGACCTGAATAATAAAATTTAGGTTCATAAATTAATGAGTCCAGAACCTAATAAAAATTATATTTATTTATTATAAACTTATTTAGGTTCATTCATGGCCTTTTTATGGGTTAAGAGATTCAATTTCATTGTTTGGGAGTGTTTTCTTCCTTAGTTTTTAAGATCAGTTTACTTATATTCATGTACGGATAAACATGTATAATGAGAATAGTTTTCCAGAGTAGAAGTTGTATGTAATAAGTGAAAAAAAAATAATATTAAATGTTCATAAAATTAATTAGGTTGTTTGGAGAGAATATGAATCATTACATTAAACTTTAATGACAATTGTTTGGGTTAATCGGCGGTTCTTGATCACAATGAACTCATTTTGACTTATAAATTAATATAATGTGTAAAAAAGGATTACATAACCATAAATAAGTTATAATAAATATATTATAGTCTATTTCAACCATAAAAATGGTTTCATGACCATAATTTAAGTTGGAAATAGAAATTGAAAACTAGTTATCCTTGAATGTGATAAATTAACACATCTCAAATGGTGTTTTCATTTCTAGAATAAAAGAAGGGGAAAGGAGAGATGGTGATGAATTATTCTTTTATCATAAAAACATTCTAGTACATGTAAGGTAATGGAGGCATCACAACATTTCTATGAAAGGATTTGAGTAAATAAAAAGAATAGAAAGGAACTTTAAATGAAATAAATGAAAAGATAAATTTACCTCTTCAAGTAATCTTCCTTAAGAGCCTCTTTAGAGGAGAGGTTTTGGTATTTTTATGAGACCAAGAGATTATGGAAATTAGGTAGTATCTTTTAATGATCTTTTATCAGATTTTATACAAGGAAAAAGGCATGAGAGGAGTGAAGAGAAGGAGTGAGGGGGGTTATAGTGGAGGAGAGGGGTGATTTGTGAATTTTTTATTCATTATTTTATTATTTCCCTCAAGACAAACAATAGTGTTGATTATTGTGACCAAGAATAGTAATATATGCATATGAGTTCTAAACAATTAGTATTACATCATCCTTACATCACCTATGACTCAATAAATCATGTATTTAGCGTTTATTGTGAATTATCATATTTTACTATTCACCCAAAATTCAAGTATTTTATAAAAATCCTATAAATTCACTCCGACCATTTTCAAATGTTTAAAATTAAAAAATGAAATCAATTTTTTGAAAATAATTTTCAAAATATTTTTATTTTTATTTTTAAATAAAATCATTATTTATTCAATAAAAACAACATTAAAATTATAACTCATTTTATAACACTTGTAAAAATTAATCAATGTCCCATAAAATTATCTTATAACCATAAGAAAATAAAATAAAAATTTATGATTAAATTTTATGAAAATACATTTCCATGTTAAATTATTAAATTAATCATAAAATTGTATTTAAAATATTTATGACATACAAAAATACCAATACTTTTACTATGACCGTTTCTTCGCTTATAAGATGTCTAAATTGAATTTATAAATTCATGAGTGAAGTTTCTATTTTTTGGCCAATTTACTATTCATTACTATTCATAATAGTAACACTACTATTCATAAGGATATGTTACTATTCATTAAGGTATGTTACTATTTATTAAAAACTAAGTTGATTCTATCATACTCTAAATATCACCCCAAACACAACTGTGTATGTTAGTTTTATGAAATTCAAATCACAGTGGTGGAAAATTATGTTTACTTTCTAGGTTATAAAAAATTAGTATTTTTTGGAGACTCAATGTTTCATGCATTTATTTATAAATCCTTGGGGTGTTACATTCTCCCCTCCTTACAAATATTTCATCCTCAAAATTACCAGAATATTACCTCATAAAAAGATTCTAGTAGTTCTTCATCATAAGATCCATAGCCTCCCATATTACCTCTTTGAATTTTCAATTTTTTCACAGTAACTTTACCAATCAAGTCTTCTGATTCCTCAAAACTTGTTCTTTAGTGTCCAGAATCCGGATAGTCTATTCACAGTATGATAGGTCGGGTTCCAATTCTATACCTTCATAAATGATAACATGTGTTGGGTCTAGCATGTACTTTCTCAGTAATGAGACATGAAAACATTATGTACTTTAAACATGCTAGGCGGTATATCCAAACGATATGAAAAATCTCAAATTCTCTCTAGAATTTCAAAAGGAACTATATACCTAGGGCACAGTTTCCCTTTCTTCCCAAATCATATAACACCCTTCCATGGAGATACTTTTAATAAAACATGATCTCCCACTCGAAATTCCAAATCCTTCCTTTGATTATCAGCATAGATTTTTTTCTGCATTGAGCTTCTTGGATATGGCCTTGAATAGTCTTTACCTTCATGGTTGTTTCCTCCAAAAGCTCTGGACCCACAAGCTTCCTTTCTCCAACTTCATCCCAACAAGTTGGTTCATGAAATCTCTTTCCATACAATGCTTCATATGGTTCCATTTGAATACTTGAATGGAAACTATTATTGTAGGAAAGCTCTAATAAAGTTAAATATTTATCCCACATACCATGAAATTCAATTGAAAATGATCTCAACATTCCCTCTAAGGTTTGAATCGTTCTTTCTGATTGCTCATCAGTTTGTGGGTGATAAGTAGTACTCAATTAAAGATCATTATCCAAATCTTTCTGAAGACTTTTCCAAAATTTCGACATAAATCATGGATCATGATCAGACACAATTGAGAGAGGTGATCCATTAAGTCTCACAACTTCATTGATATAGATTCGTTCTAGGTGATTTAGTGGAAATCCTCCCTTATAGTAAGGAACCGTTCAGATTTCATAAGTCGATCAATAATTACACATATTGAATTATTATTTCTTAAAGTTTTGGGTAATATATTGAAAAAATCTATGGTGATGTCATCCCATTTCCATTTAGGAATAGGTATGGGTTTCATGACTCCTATAGGATGTTGTCTTTCATCCTTCACTTGTTGAAAGACTAACCATCTTGATACATGATCAGCAATTTCCCACTTCAGGTTGTCCCACTAGAAATGTTCATTCAAATCACTATACATCTTAGTGCTACCAAGATGTATAGTGAAATTAAAATAATGGGAATCATCTAATAACTTCCTTTTTAGATCAGGTACAACTGGAACACAAATCATCTTCCAAAATTTCAAAATTTCATCTTCACACACGAAGTCGGCCAGCTTCCCATCTTTCACAGTATTAATTTTATTTTGAAGGTTCTCATAATCTGGATGATATATTTTAATCTTCTCTAATAAATATTATTGAGAAACCGATTGAAAAAGTAATGATTTTTCACCTTCTTTGATAATTCCCATGTCCACACTTATTAGATACATTAATATAGGATCCCTTTCAATCCTCGTTTTTTTTAAAACTCCATGATCCATTCTGCTCAATGAATCAGCTACCTTAATTTTCTTTCCTGGGTGGTAGTGTATGGAACAATCATAATCATTGAGTAGTTCGATGCATCACATTTTCCTCATGTTGAGTTCTTTTTGTGAGAAGATATACTTCAAACTTTTTTGATCCGTATATATCTCACATATTTCACCATAGAGGTAGTGTCTCCATATTTTTAGAAAAAATATCACATATGCTAACTCAAGATCATGAGTAGGACAGTTTTTTTTATGAATTTTAAACTACCTTGATGCATAGGCAATAACTCTATCATTCTACATAAGGACACAACCAAGTAATTTCTTTGATTCATCATTATAGATGACAAACTCATCATTCCCCGATGGTATAGTTAGGATTGGAGAATTCACTAATATACTCTTAAATTATTTGAAACAGTCCTCACGTTATTTTTTCCATACTAACATAACCCCTTTACGTATAAGCTTGGTCATTGGGTTGGATAAACTGGTGAAGTTCTAAATGAAACGTCGATAATAACTGGCTAAACCAATAAAACTGTGTACCTCGGTTATGTTCATCGGAGAATTCCATTCTTGCACAGTCTTTGTCATCATGGGATAAATAGATATTCCATACTTAGAGACAATTTGGCCAATAAATGAAACTGATTGAATCCAAAATTAAAACTTTCTAAACTTCTCATATAATTCATTTCTTCTAAGAGTCATCAGAATAGTGCGTAAGTGATTTTCATGATCTTTGTATCTTTTGGAGTATACTAAGATATTATCAATAAATACCACCACAAAGTCATCAATATATTCCTTGAAAATCCTATTAATTAGATTTATGAATATAGAGGTTGCATTAGTCAATCCAAAAGGCATTACTTTAAACTCATAATGCCCATACCTGGTTCGAAATGATTTCTTTGGAATGTCTTTCTTACTTACTCGCAACTGATGATATCCAGATCAAAGTTCAATCTTTGAAAAAATATTGGGCTCTATGAAGTTTATCAAATAAATCATCAAAGAGAGGTAGGGTATACTTTTTCTTTATTTTTATAGCATTGATCTCCCTATAGTCAATGCACATCCTCAAAGATCTATATTTTTTCTTAATGAAAAGGATAGGGGATCTCCATGAAGAAACACTAGGGAGAATAAATCATTTATAACTCAATTCCTCTAGTTGTTTCTTTACTTATACTAACTTCATAGTGTCCATTCTATTAGGGGTGTTTGATATGGGCCTTGAATCAATAATTAAGTCAATGGAAAACTCAATTTCATGCTTTGGAGGATGTCTAGGTAAATCCTCTGGAAACACAACAACATATTCTTGAACAATAGGTACATACTATATTTGAAAATTCTTTTCCTCACCCATAGTTATTTCATTCCCTTCCTCTCTAATAATTGAATTCAGTAGATTTACAGGGGGTGGATCTAAATGAGAATCATATGGGGGTGTTTCTACCCTAAAGATAAGGGATTCCACATCATACTCCAAAATTTTAACCTTCTTATTCTCATAATAAATTTCCGCATCATGGTTTTAAATACAATCCATACAGAGGATTATATCAAATTAAATCATGGGTATGATAATAAAATCATCAGATAAATCACATTTATATTCTATAATGGGAACTACCTAACACAACTATGTTTCAATGATACTACTCTTAGGATTTTTGACAGACAACTCCCTTATTAAATAAAATTTGAAATATTTAATTTTCTTGGAAAACTAGGAAGATGTGTAAGAATGTGATGATCCAAAATCAAATAAAGCATTGGCTAAGTTCGAGGAAATGACTAAATTACCTTCCACCACATCATTAATAACTTAAACCTCCACGGTTGTGACCACATAAGCTTGGCATTTCTCCCTTGGCATTCTTTGTGGAATGTTTCCTTGACACCTAGGACAATCATTTTCATAATTTTCCCACTCTCTACAATAGTAGAATTGAACATTGGTATCTTATTTATTCCCATTACAATCTCAAGATAGGTGGCCTTTTCTCCACACTTGTAACAAACACTCATACCCTCCAAGAAAGTACCAAGTTTTATCTTCCCAAAATTATCACAGGGTGTAAGGTCAACTCTTCCCTTCTTCCCCATTTTCTTATTTCCTTTTTTAGAGTTTCCATTTTCTCTCTTCATATCTTACTTTCCCTTAAAATCATAAGACTTAGAGAATTTTTTTTCTATCTTGATAGCACTTGAGACTATATCTTCATATGATGAGAAAATTTGGGAGACTAGATACCTTCAGAGGAAATTTTTTAAACCATCAAAGAATCGATCAATCTTGCTACTTGGATTATGTATGTAGTACGAAACATGTATTTATAACCTTGTGATGTTATCTTCATACTTTTCAACATTCTCATCCTCTTTTTTCCTCAGATTCAAAAACTACATTTCAATATATGTTTATTGTTCACAAGGGAATTATTTTTCTAATAATATTTCATTAAAATCCCTCCATTCTATTTCTTCTATTTATTTCTTCTCCTTTGTGTTTTGTATTAAAGACCACCATTGATCTGTGTCTCCCAATAGTCGATAAACTATTATGAAAACCTTCTCTCTTTTGTTACATCCCAAAAAAATGAAACATCTTATCTAATGAACTTATCCAATGGTCCACTATGAATGTGTTTTTAGTCCCATTAAATAATGGACGTTGTTATTACATAAAGTGGTCTAATATAGCTCCTGCATGTTAGGGATCTAGATGCTCCATTCGGGTAAGGTTATTATTCATAACCTAAGTCAGTTGTCCAAGTGTAGTTATAAGTTGTTCATTACTAGTCATAGCACCAGGTCCTACATCATTATCTTGCATCGGAGGGAAATCCATACATGGGACATGCGTGTTCATTCGGTTTCCATTCCTTCCACTAGGATGCATTTTTAAATAATGGCATACAATATATTAGGTTATGAATCATAGTGTATAATCTCAATGTAGAAAAATACTTAGAAAAAATTGAAATTCTGTACATAGTAATCTCATAATAATAAACATGGTTTCTTTGAGGAAAAATATACATTGAAATCCTTTATAATGGCCTGTAAATAAAATATGAATTTTCCTATGAATACCCCCCAGGAGTATCAAACTAGGTGCGCAATAAGGCATGTTGTCATGTACCAGGATACCCTAGGTCAATCCCAAAAACTCCTTGTTGGATTTTTCACTTCTAGGTACATCTATTCCAGAACCACATCCACTTGTAGCATCCATACATGGATGTATTTTCTAGAAAGATACACATAATATATTACTTACCAAAAATTCCAGGATGTTCTTGTATGTTTATCCACAAATACTATCTTAGGGTTTTGTTCCTTAATCTACATTTTCTAAATATAGTTTCCATGTTTTCCACTAAACATCCTTTGATGCTAACTATAAGGACCTAACCCCAGTTTACAAGAGCTAGTTCTTTATTTTATTACATTGGAATATAAACAAGGAATTTTCATCATGAAGTAATGAGTAGTTTAGTAGATTTGGAAAAAAGATATATACATAAGTTCAATATTTCAACTTGAAATTAAATACAACATATAATTTTTATTTAGAACATCCACAACTCTAAGTTTATCTCTGCGGATCATTCATAATAAAATTCTTCATGTCCTAAGAAAATGAAACATAATAAAGGGGTGATCTCAAATGATCATTAAGGGTAATAAATAAAGTGGAATATATCATAAACATAAACATTAGGCATGTTGAATAACTAAAAACACATGCCTTTAAAAATGAACTAGAACACATTATGAATGAAATAATAGATGAATAAATAATGCCATAATAAATCATAATCATAGGTATTCTAATAGTCTAATAACCTCAAGAACTTTAAATTAATAGTTTTATAATGAGGGAATTCATAATTTTGGACATCATAACCATACCATTAAGGCCTATTTATAAGACCATAAACAATCATTTTTCCAAGACCTTGTGCCAAGATAGTATTTTGTCCCACGAGACCTACTGATGCATAAAGGGCCTATAGAGGGCCCCACGCATCACTTACTAAGTCCAATTAGTTCCTAATATGAATGTGGATAAACATAAACAACAAATATAATCATATTGAAACTAACATATGAAATTTCAATAACATTCCCCGAACATTAAGCATAAACACTAACCATTTGGAGTAAATTGGTGAATGGTTTTAATATAGAACATCTACAGTAAATACAATCATAAACCATTATATTAAATATGGTATATGATATCATAAAATATTAATCCCAATAATAAATATGAATCAATAAGATAGTTGAAATATATGAAGATACTCTTATAAAATCATTGAGTAATTTTTGAGATAAATACTCCTTCACTTTGAAAAGTAGAGTTGTTTTGGAAAAATATTTTTATAAAACAATAAGTGAAGTAAGATATAATTTTCATAATAAAATAAGTTATTTTATAAATAAAATGGTTTCCAAAAACATATTATATAGTGACCTTGAAAATAGGTAAGAATTTGAGAAATTCTCTTGAATCGGACTTGTATTTCGGGAAGAATTTTTTGAAAGATATTTTTAAAACATGTAACTACACATAAATGAAAGTAAAATTATGGTCAGTAAACATATATAGAACATTATAATAGAGTAAATTATGATTAAATAAGAATTTAATTGAAGTAAGTATAGAATAAGACTAACCTGGATTAAAATGGAGGTTCGGGGAGAAAACCCTTACCTTAAGTCTGAAGGTGTTCCTCACTTGATCTTAATAACCTGAATAATCAAATTTAGGTTCATAAATTAATGATACCAGAATATAATATAAATTAAATTGATTTATTATAACCTTATTTAGGTTCATTCATGGCCTTTTGATGGGTTAATTAATTCAATTTCAATGTTTGGGAGTGTTTTCTTCCTTGGTTTTCATGATCAGTTTACTTATATTCATGTACGGATAAACATGTAGAATGAGAATATTTTTTCAGAATAGAAGATGTATGTTATTATTGAACAACCATATTTTTATATTTTCATAAAATTCAATTGTTTATTGGGAGTGAAGATGAATCATTATACAAAAAATTAATGATAATTTTTTGGGTTAATTGATAGTTCTTGATCACAACGAACTCATTTTGATTTATAAATTAATATCATGTGTAAAAAAGGATTCAAAAACTTAAATAAGTTATAATACATATATTATATTATGTTTAGAACCATTAAAATGGTTTCCATACCATAATTGAAGATGGTATTAGAAATTGAAAACTCATCATCCTTGAATGTGATAAATTAACACATCTTGGATGGTGTTTTCATTTCTTGTAAAAAAGAAGGGGAAAAGGAGATATGATAAAGAATTATTCCTTAATCATAAAAAAATTCTAGTACATGTAAGGTGATAGAGTCATCACAAAATTTTACTAAAAGTAGGTGACGAAAGAAAAAGAAGATAAATGAACTTGAAATAAAAGAAATGAAAAGAGGAATTTACCTCTTGAAGTAATCTTCCTTGAGAGCCTCTTTAGAGGAGAGTTTTTGGTCTTTTAATGAGACCAAGGGATTTTGGACATGGGGTATTATCTTGGTATGATATTTGATCAGAATTTAGACAAGGAAAAAGGCTTGATATTAGTGAAGAGAAGAGGGATTGAGGGGGGGTTTATGGTGGAGGAGAAGGGAGATTTGTGAATACTTTATGCATTATTTTATTATTTCCCTCAAGACAACCAATGGTGTTGCTTCTGGTAACAAAGAATAGTAATATGTACATGTGAGTTTGAACCAACTGGTTTTATATCATCCTTACATCACCTATGACACAATAAATCATGTATTTAGCATTTATCATAAATTATCATATTTTACTATTCACCCAAAATTCAAGTATTTTAGAAAAATCCCAAAAATTCACCCCAACCATTTTCTAACGTGTAAAATTCATAAATGAAATCTATTTTTTAAAAATAATTTTCTAAATATTTTTAGTTTAATTTTTAAATAAAATCATAATTTATTCAGAAAAAACAACATTAAAACTATAACTCATTTTATAACAACTTGAAAAATTAATCAAGTTCCCATAAAATTATCTTATAACCATAAGAAAATAAAATAAAGATTTATTATTAAATTTCATGAAAATAAATTTCATTTAAAATTATTAAATTAATCATAAAATTGTAATTAAAATATTTATGACAAACAAAAGTTCCAATACTTATACTATGATCGTTTCTTCACTTATAAGATGTCTAAATTGTATTTATACATTCATGGGTAAAGTTTCTATTTTTTTGGCCGATTTACTATTAATTACTATTCATTATAGTAACATTACTATTCATAAGTGTGTGTTAATATTCATAAGGGTATGTTACTATTCATAAAAAAATAATTTGATTCTATCATACTCTTAATATCACCCTGAACGCAACTGTGTATGTTAGTTTTTAAAAATTCAAATCACAAAGGTGGAAATATTATGTTTACTGGCTAGGTTATAAAAAATAGTTTTTTTTGGAGAATAAGTGTTTCATGCATTTATTAATAAATCCTCGTGATGTTATATAAATCACAATGTATCATTCATTTATAATTTATAATTTTCCCTTTTTTAAAATTTATTCAATAAAATAAACATTCTGGTAAAAACTGGTTCATTTTCCATGCATATTTTGGTTTGATGGTTCCATTTTTTCACCTTTTTCCTAGATTAATCATATACATAATTTTAATCATGAAATAATTTTCATATTTTATCATTATATACAATTTTAGTACCATTAATATATAGAAATAATGGAAAATATATTACTTCACTTCGTGAGGGTGGTAGTCCACACATACGCATGGGTGATGTCTTTGTTTTTTGATGGATGGAACAAAAGAGAGTTATATAATAATTAAACATAATATAATAATAATTGTATCATGAAAATAATATATATTCATTTAATATATCCTTATGACCATCCATGTAAATAGTAAATAAAAAAAGGAATCGCATCCCTTCGTAGAGGTGGTAGTCCATATGTATGTACGAGCAACGTTATCATTTTCCAGTGATTGGAAATGAGAGAAATAAAATTCTATAAAATTAAAATTAAAACATCTCAATATAGTTAATATACTAATTTAATCATGTTATTATGGTTATAAAACTTTTGGATGAGTTTTAAGAAGAGGAAAACATGAAAAAGCTCAATAAGAACATATACCTCTTCTTCAGGTATCCTCCTGTAAAGATCACATTAAGGCTTCTTAGATGGTTCATTTGGGAAGACTGGAACATAATTGAAATGAATAATAATAGTTTTATCATATTTTAGAAGGTATTTTTTGAGCTAAATTATGTAATTGGTGTGGATAATAGAGGATAGGAGGTTTTCTTTTATAAAAGAGGTGGGTGGAAAACTTTTACTTACTTGAAGCTTCATTAAATAATATATGTCCTATACAAGTAAAGTGGCTCCAAAATTCCAAATATTCAAATATATTATGTATAAGGTATAAATAACATCAACCAATTAACTTAATGAAGGTTTTTTTTATATTTTAAACCTTATCTCTATGGTTAACCCCTCTTTTAACCCTTTTAACCCTTTTAACCCTTACTGCGGTAACAAGTTTTTTACTATAGTAACTATTAATTATGTCCAAAATTTAAGTTAAAATTATTAAATTATATAAATTATTATAATTAAAAATATATAATCAATTTTAAAACTCAAATTTTTATATGTTTTCATAAATTTATTTTAAAATATGTACGCAAAAAGAAAACAAAATTGTGTTTAGAAAAAAATACATTTTTAAGCATAAATCTGAATTTATTCTTATTCGTTACCTAGTAAAAACCTTTATATTAATGATAAAATATTTTATTGAATATATTATATAAACATATTATTAAAATCATTCATCAATAGATATTAATTTAATTTATTAATATAAAACACATTACATGCATAAAAATGGTTTTTGAGAAGAAACATATCTTTTTTCTTTCGAAATATTTTATTTTCATTTCTAAACATTTCATAACCAATGAAGTAATTTAAAAAAAATAACAAATTATTTATCATAAATTATTTATTCTTATTAATACCCTCTAATCCAACATCTTGGAAATAGTAGTCACATTTAATAATAATATTTTAATAGTACATCAAAGTTCTTTTATGCATGGTTGAGGGTTTAAACAAATCTATCAAAAAATTGAATTTATTTAAAGATAAAAAATTTAAAAAATATTGGGGTGTTAAATTATAACCCCTTATAATAATTTCACCCTCAAAATTATATCAATATGATATTAACAAATGAGGACACTTCTTTCTTATCACATCCTCAATTTCCCACATAGCTTCATTAAATTTATGGTTTCAGCATAAAAATATGACCAAGTGGGTGGTCTTATTCCACATCACTTTATCTCTTTGATCCCAATTATCCACTATTTATTCCTTATAATGTATATCATTATCCATTGGTATAACTTCTGAGTTCAGTGCATGCGAAGGATCCAGTATGTACTTCCTAAGGAGAGATACATGGAACACATCATGAACTTTAGATTGATTCTGTGGAAGTTCCAAATGATAAACAATTGTACGAATGTGATCAATAATTTTTAAGGGATCAATATATATAGGTCTTAGATTTACCTTTTTTATAAATATCATAACCTTCTTCTAAGGAGATATTCATAGGAATACCTTATCACTATCTTTAAACTCTTGATCGAACCGATGATTATCGGCATAAATTTTCTATCTACTCTAAGCTTCCCTAATGAGATACTAAATGGGTATATCCTTCTTTTTCATTTTATATTCTAGATTAGGTCCCAATATCTTTCTTAATCTAACTAAATCTAAATACAATGTATTTCTTCACTAACTTCCATAGAGTGATTCATAAGGATTCATCTGAATTCTTGAGTGTAATCTATTTTTTATGAGAAAACTAAACCAAAGAAATGTATTGATCCTAACGAACTTTATATCCATAGAAAAAGGTCTTGGAATTTTTTTTATTATTTTAATGGTCCTCTTAGATAGACCATATTTATGAGGATGATATTTAGTACTAAATTTTAACTCCATATTCAAATATTATCGAATATTTCTCCATAACCTCAATGTAAACCTCATATCCTGATCAGATATAATAGAATGTGGTACTCCAGGTAACCTTAAAACTTCCTTAATGTATATCCTGACAAGATAATTAAGAGATAATTCATCCCTAATTAAAATTAAATGTTTTATCTTTGTAAATTGGTCGAATAAAACCCAAATATCATTATAGAAATTAAATGAAAAAGGGTGGGGGGAAATAGACCAATGAGGTATTTTGGTCATTTATCAATTTCTAACCCAACCTAAGAAGCCTCAAAGTTTGGGCACATGGTTTTCTAAACTGTGTGTTAACCTTGTGGTGGTAACTATATAGAAGCAACACCATCTACACAGTTTCATCGCACAGTTTACTAATTAGGTGAAAATGTGAAGAATAGTGTTGGACCCCTCTGCAATAAGAAACATAGTTCATCTACAATTATAAACAGACCATGCACCATGTTTCATATCCCTATAATCTCTCATATTTTCCCCATAGGATCATATATTTCACCCTAAACCTTGTGTTAATCATGAAACTCAATTATGCACTATAATATATGAACTAAAAAGCATCACATGCATAAGTTGTTTCATGGTTTCCCCTAAACCATGTACACCATATTGTGTCCCTTGGGTAGAAAATATAAAAACTTTTAAAATCCACTTGAGGCTTCTAAGAATTATCTAGGAAATCAATGAACCTCTCAGGTCATAAACCATATCCAAAATACATCAATTTAAGACCTCCCAACATTCAAAATATCATTTTAAACACTAAATAAAAATATAGCCTAACCTCAAAATGAAAATTATAAACTCATGGTAAATTTCAAATTCATATATATAAATAGTATCTTACAATTATAATTAATCCAAAAATGATTTTAATTTTATCAAATTAAATTTCTAAAATTTGAGAATTTAATATTTTAAAAAAAATCCCAAAAATATAGTGAAAATTTGTTCATATTGGAAAATATATTTTTAACATGTTATCTATTCTTTATTCTTATTTTATATCATTTAATGATTAATTTATTGGTAATATATTACTCATATTATCAATATATTTTATTATTATTTAATCATAATATACTTAGTTTCTTGAAATAAAAAAACAATTTTAGGGGATAGAATTATAAGCATAAAATGTTTTTCATAGTTGTTTTAGTTATACTAATTACATTTAATTAATATTAAAAGTGTTATTTATTTTCATTATATAGATATTTTATATTTTGGTTAATTCTATTATAATCTTATAATTCAACTTATAGGTTTTAATGTTCATATTTATTATTTATATTCTATATAAATATTTTTTGGATTTCATTTTAGTTTAGTGTTTCATGTAGGGAAATCCATTAAACACAGTATTTATTTAAGGAGGAAAAATTAGTTAATTAAGTTCAATATAAAATATTACTCCTTTCCATGTGGGTTACACACCCAAACATGGATTTCCTACTAAATCTCCAAGTGTCTCCAATAAGAACCGATTACACACCCCAATCTCAAAATGGTGGAAGTTGGTTATACACCCCAATTTAATGAATATATATTTTACATATATATTCATTTATTACAGTCTTTAAAAACTTCGATGAGATAGTAATAAAAGTTTTAGATTTAAATCCATAAATATTATGATCTAGAATCCCAAGATATATTCTTCTTAATTATAAATGAGTCTATGAAGTTATTTTAATTTTAATTTTATTAATGGATCCTCAATTATAACTCCTCATTTAATATCATGCCTAAAATTATTGTTTCTTCTCACTTATTCATCTAGTTAATAAATTACCTAAATATCATTTATCCTTTATATTATTAGTACATGGTTTTCATGAAGTTTCATGAATGTGTCTGGATGTGTCTAATACTCCTCAAGATGCCACTATATTATTTTTTGTGTACCTAAACTAGTACACAATATTCTTTAAAATTCACAAATTCTTGATAATATGTAGTTTTATGAAAAAACTTTTATATATAAGTGGAATCACATTCATTCTTAGGAGAATTAATGAATGTATAAATCACACATTTGAAACATCTCATTTAACTCTATGGAGCCTCTCATGCATGAATAATATTAACATCATAATGAAGAATTACATTCAATGTGAAAATCTCCTATTATTACAATGTGAATCTTCTATTGTGGTGTGGAATTATATCACATATTATGTCTATCCCTCACATGCATATTTTAGTCTTATAAGATATTTATAGTGACCATTACTATTATAATGGTGTGATCCCATATTCTTCTTCATGTGAAAAATATCACTCAAGAATATTATATAATTGAAAATATATTCTTCTTATATTCAGTTAGATTTTATCCAACTCATGGACTATCCAAGATTATTCTTATGGTAGGTCCCTCTATCATGCTTGGTTACTACTTGTGTAATCACTTGAGTGACCATGAGACTACCTTTAATGTTGTAGGTATATTTACCATGAGAACATCCCTTCATGCAGTAGGTTCTGGTTATTCATGTAGTATTTTATCTCTCCATATGATTAGTTAAGTGACTGTATAACCATCCTTCATGTGATAGATCAATCAACCATGACCAATAAATTGTATGAATAACCTTTTATATTTAGTGTATTGACTACATGATAAATTTTCAGCCCTTTTTTAGCCTTCACAAATATCGTTTTGACCTTATGTAAGTAACAAATACTCAAAATGACCCTTATTTATCTTCTACTTACCACAATACAGTTAATGGGAATAACTGAATACATTTATATCATTCTAATAATTTAATCTCGCATTTAAGTAGGTATTAGATCACTTTTACATAGATGTGGACATCTCAATGTTCCCTTATATAGACTTAGGATTTTTCTATATACCTTTACAAAGCTTATAGATTTCTTATCTTTACATTAAATGGCCCATATAAACATATAATTACCTTTATGCGGGTATCCAATTTATCTCAAAATCATCCAGAGCCTTATAAGACACCTCAGGATCTATCCCAAGGTCTTTTAACTTCCATCACATATAGTAGATAGGTTTCCTCTATATACCAACACTTTTCATATATTCCTTTTAAGATTAGAAAAATAATCATCACATCTGTGATGTCACTTTATATTGGATCAAGCTATAAGAACATCAAGCGAGCAACCTCATGTTTATTTTTCTATGTAGAAAGGAAGTACCTAAATCATCTTCTGTAATTAAATGGATGTGTTATCAATCATTATATCCATTTACTTCCTCATTAATCTATAATAATCCTCAAATAATATCCATCAACACCACTAAACACATATTAAACCATTGGCAACAAATTCAAAACTTACTTGTGTTTTTCTTGTATAGTGCATCGTTTGGATTGATGACATTATGTAAAAAAAATTATTCCATTCATTGTAAATCATTAGACTAATACTATAAATCTTGTTTTCATTCTATGTTTTGTTTTTTCATAGAGTATTTTCATGGTTTTATAAGTTTACCTTATTCACTACTTCTTATCATGCTAGTTTGATGCTAAGGTTAGGCACATTAATATTCTGTAATGTTTCTTCATGTAGATCATGTTTACTATTTTAGTATAGATCATGTTAGTGATTTTTTGTAGAACAGGTATTTTGTTTTGATACATATCATGTATATTATGGTGGTGTAGAGAAAGTGTATTTTTGTGTTATAGAAACCAAGTGTAATGTAATTTCCATTTTATTACGATATGATTACCATTCCTAGAGGTTTCCTTTGATAGTGTGTGATACATATTTCCCCAATGTTTCTATATATATTCCCTAAATTGGTATATAACCTTTTCTTTTAGGTTCCAGATTGAGGTTTGTGACCTAGATATACATGGTGATTTTATATGTGTGTGTGTGTGTGTGTGTGTTCCTCCCTATGAGGATAAAGGCCTCATATAAAGGAGGGATGTGTATATGCATATGATTATGGATATATATATATATATATGAATACATTCCTTCTTATGAGAAGATAAGTGGCCTCCTGGGTGGGAATTATATATATATATATGTGTGTGTGTGTGTGTGTGTGGTTCCTCCTTATGAGGAGATGAGTGTCCTCATAGGGGTTGATGACACATTTATAGTTACTCTCTTTGAGAATATGAGTGGCCTACTCATGAGGATCATTATAAATACATATTTATATATAGATATTTGTGTGTGTGTTTTTCCTTATATAAAGGATGAGTTCTGATAGAAATCCTTAACGGGAAGGTCCCTTACGGCGGATAGGTATACTATTTTGATTTTATGCTTGTATCGAAGAAATTTTAGCTGATTATAATGGATTTATTTATTTATTATAATAGTATGGTATATTCCTACATGATAGATAGAAAAGTGTGTCTAATCATACATCCAGTACATATATGTTGTTATATTGTCATTATTTTTCTTATATGCTTTGATTATTAACTATCGAAGATATTTTTATATAGATATATCTGAATTTATAGGCATGTTCCTACATACACCTACTTATTCAATATGTATATTGAGACACCATTGATGGTTCCCTACTGAGTATTTATGCTCACACCATACATGGACACCCCAGTGGGAATGTAGCCTCTTCTATACTATATTGCAGGTACAAACATGTGAGTTGGTAGCTTTTTTATGTACACAGCTTGGTTTTTCACATAATAGGAGTGGGTTTGGCCTTCAAATAGGTAATTTAGTGGATGTTTGGTTGTTTGGAGGGCATTTATATCATATTTCCTACTTCATTTTGGTTTTTCATGCCTTAGACCATGTTTAGTTGGGTCTAATTTGAGAACTAGTTTTTTATATCTAATTATTACTTATATGATACTATTTTTGTACATATATATCATTATTATTATTATTTATATGGTTATTCTAGGTATCATTAGAATATAGGTTATACTATATGGTGATAAGTGGTACATTGTTTTTTCGGGAACATCCGACTTATGGATGAGTGTTTTTTAATTCACAGTATAATCCAATTGTGAATTTTTATTAAAATTAAAGAGGTAAATCATTCCCCAAATATATTTATAGACCTAAATCACTATTTTTGAACCCCTGGAGATCAGGGAATTCTCTTGGAGTATGTAGAATCATAATTCGAGTATCGTTTGGATATCTGATTTACTGTCACTTCAAATGGTATTAGAGTGGTGTTTGTATTTTCTTGTATTTTTCTATAGAAGATCTAGGACTATCAGATATTAGGATATAACTCACAAATAGGCATGATAAACCTATTAAAAGTGGAAGTTCAATTTACCAGGGGATGTATGGAAATCTATTTTAGGTGATACGGGCTTGTGTGAGGAATTTCTTAGAATGTATCAAGTAGGTATGATGAAACTCAAGTGACATTATAAGGCTCAGTAGGTATCCAAGAATCACATCATGAATTTTTAATAATAATTTATAGGTATTTATATGTAGGGTAGTATGCCATGATTTTTATTTGTGTATGTTTACTTATATGATATCATGAATAAATTGAGCATTAGTATTAAATTAAACATCAATAATAAATAATTTTTTTCTTATTTATATATTGTTAATGACTAGGTTAATATCAATCAAAAATTGGTTCCATAATTCTGTTTTCTCTATTTATTTATTCTAATAGCTAGTATTTATTATTAAATGATATATTTCCAAGTATACTCTTTATTTTATATATATAATTTATTATAAAAAAATTACCTTGATACTTACTTTAATATTTTAATACTAATCATGTCATTTAATTTATGTTTATTTTTAACTATTGTATATGATTCTAGTTTTTATTTTGTAATTTTTATTGAGAATGAATTTTTTTACTTATTTAGTGATCTTTATTTGATCATGTTGCTTGATTTTATACCTGACATATTCTAATGACCATGTTATATATTATTTCCATATCATGCTTATATTCATTTGGTGTCATCATACCTAAGAAATGAAGTGAAGTATGTTGCCATGTATGGGTAGTTATATAGAGCATGTTAATTTATTTAAGTAAATAAGGTTTGGAATAGATAATGACTTAATCATAGTTTTGGTGAGTCAATATCTCAAGGAGATTTTTTATTTTTCTAGTGGAACCCTAGACTTTACTTTAAAATAAAAGGGAACTCAATTTCATGTATTTTAAAACTTTTTATTTTAAAAGTGGAGTAGAATGACTTTGTAACATCCCATACTCCAAAAACCAAGAGTTGGTAGTTATTTTACATTATCGGTACAAAATAAAAGATTTAATTAAGGATGTAATAGTTTTTTAGTCATGGAATAGTTGATACACACATACATTACATTTTGAAACATTAAGATATAGAATGTACATAATGCAAGAAAATTATTATCCCTCCTATCATATCTCTAAAATTTACACATAGTTATCCTCTAGGTTTCCTAGGGAAAGGAAAACAAATAAGGGTGATCTTGGATGCTCAGTAAGGAGTATCATACAGCATAAACTATCATAGCATAAATAAGAAATAATTGATATGATAGAAATAAATTTACGACAATAATCCATAATCAACTAAAAATGAGGGAATGTTATATCCATGAAAATAAATTAAAACATGGGTAAAAATAATCTTTAATATCATACTAATGAAATAAATAATGTGAGACATAAAAAAGATATTGTAAATACCTTGTGGAAAGACACCATACAGATGTGGGTAGAGGTATAAACTAAAACCTAAGTTGTTATATTTCATAAGACATGTTGATGAATAGAGGGATTATAGAATTTTAGATCCCACATATGACCTAATTTAGTCCAATTCATTCACTATGAGAATCAACAAGACCATTCATACCATTCCCTAAGGAACCTCTGGCTGAATAAAAACATGGATAAACTTATAATGATAAATACAAAAATAAATGTCATGACCCATCCCATGGGGCCCATACGTGACTACCCCAAGCCTTCCTTCCATAGGCCAGGGGTTGATGACTATCACCTAAAGGTTTTTCCGGAATAGGTAAAGGCATTGACGTAGAGATCTATACACACTCAAAAAGGGAAACTGAAGTAAACAACTAACAAAATTAAGTTATTACCACAAGAGTAAAGTACAACCACAAGTACAATTGTAAACTGAAAATAGTGGACCGAAATACAAGCCCTAGAAATTGACAAGAAAGTAAACAGTTGTCATATCTTCCCTGGAGCTCTACCTGGAGGGTAGTAGCTGTAAGTTTGAAGTCAAAGAAGAGGATCTCAACTACTCCCATCGAACCAATCTCCACCAAGTACCAAACCTCCAAAGTATGCCTCAGAGCATCAGTAGTCTACACCAGACACACACGTGCGAGCGGAGCCCATGCAGGGGTGAGTATAACAACTCGGTAGGGGACCCAGAGACCCCTGAAGGTCTCTTAGAAATCCACAAAGGAAAACATCACAAGAAATACCGCAAAGGTAATATCACAAGCATGATATAAATCATAAATCATAAGTAAAAAAGTGACATCTCACTCTAACGGTATAACTTCAAGGATACTGGGATAAGGATGAATAGTCATAAAGTAAGATCATCCTATCCGTAGTAACTCTACTATTGACCCATATAAGTCATTGTATGCTGACCCGTATTGGTCGCTAGATGCTGACACATATAGGTCGTTGGTGCTAACCTGTATTGGTCGATGGTTCTGACCCGTATTGGTCGATGGTGCTGACCTATATTGGTCGCTGGTGCGGACCCATATTGGTTGTTGGTGCTGACCCGTATTGGTCCCTAGTGCTGACCCATATTGGTCGCTGGTGCTGACTCGTATTGGTCTCTAGTGCTCACCCATATTGTTCGCTGGTACAGAGGTAGGGATGATTAGTTTTACAGCTAGATCATCACACTCTATAGTTTCTGATGCTGACCCGTATTGGTCGCTCTTCTTCTCCATGTCACAGCCAGCCACTCGATTCCTGCACGAAGCACACCTGATCTCTATAAGACTCTACTCCCCAATCCATAATCCATACTTCAACAAGTATTATGTCCATCTAAAATTATTCCCAAGGGACCTCCCCATCATAGGGGTCCCAACGTGATAGATGGCGCATCGATCGGATGCCCAGTCTGTGAGATATGGGAACCATTGTAAAAAGATCCTGATTGGATTAAATTATGATAAAAGCCAAGTCACGCTTCAAAATCATTCAAACTCACCTCTAAAGGACCATCTTGTCACAAGGGTCCTTATGCCACAGACGACGCGTCGATCGGACGCCCGGTCTTTTAGTTACACCCCTTCCCATGAAACGGGGGTGATCGCACCTCGATCAGGCCCAGCTTGGTTAGGCCTACAGAAATATGCCAAAGGGACCACTTCCCAAAAAAGGGGTCCCAACGCCACTGATGGTGTGTCAAGAAGACATTTGGTTCG
Organism: Viscum album; assembly: GCA_963277665.1. Lineage (NCBI taxonomy): Eukaryota > Viridiplantae > Streptophyta > Magnoliopsida > Santalales > Viscaceae > Viscum > Viscum album. Next base: position 43,668 of record CAUJRU010000330.1, on the reverse strand, counting down.
TCAGTTACAGGCATTTTTTTATTCGGGGGCCGGTTGGGTCTGGGCCCGGTCCGACTCGGTCAGGTCGGCCGGACGCAATGGGTCCTTGGATCTACCTGACCCCACCCGGGTCCGGCATGTTAGGGGTCAGATTGGTTCACAGGGTCTAGCCCATCATGGTCAGATTGGATGGTTAGCAGGCCCGGTCCGCATTTGGCCCGGCCCGCCGGGTGGGGCTCGGCCCACTGGCGCTGGCCCGAGTTCGGCCCAGTCTGCTTGAAAGCGGACTGCTGTCTCCAGCTGGCCCCACAGATGCGGAGCCATTTCACCTAGTCGGTGGGGCACTGCTCCACTGTGTGCAATGGTCAGACAGGGGGTTTTTACTGGTCTCTAGCTGACGTGGCACGGCGCGGGCTCACGCCACCCACTCCTGTCGTGGCCCGCTGGCCATGACTGCTTTCGCCGGCGGCACCTACGAGCGCTGCCCTTCTCCCACATGTTTGCCTCGACCTAACGGCCTCTAACCACTGCGGTGTGTTACAGGATGCCACCTTTCCACCAACCGTGGCCAGTAGCCATGGACCTCCTTCGGCCACCGCTGGCCGCCGCCAGCATGGTGTGTCGGTGGTTCTTTCAACGGGCCACCGGATGTGCTCTGGTGGTCCGTTCTTGGTGTCGTCTGATCCTGCAAGTCTCTCGGACTACCTCCGTCACAACATGATGATATGTCTTACATTTCCATCAAAATTGAGTAAATCCATCACCGAATAATGCAATGTGAATGAAGTGGCTGAGGGTCTGAGCCTTATTCGTTCGGCTCGCACCCTCTGCATGTCGCGGTTGCGGTGAAAGGAGCGTCCATGCTGGATGGAGTCATCGGCGTTCATCGATCCTGGATCGTTGTCGCCTGAGATTTTGTCCTCATTGGTGGATGTTGTTGTAGAACTCCGCTACAGTTTCCTCACTTGAAGAAGTCATGAAAAAACCCCACCCCCATTCTCTATTTAAATAGGAGGGGGAAAGGTGAGTATTGCGTTGAGGAATTAATGAGGTTAATTAAATGAATTAGTAAACCTCTTTTAATTCACAAAAGTGGAATTATGCAGTTGATGAGTCAAGTCATTTATTGGATTGACAAGTCACCAGTCCCACCACCGCCTTTCATACATTGGAGAAAAATAAAATAAAATAACAATTACATGTTATTTTACTTTTCTTTAAAAAGTCCAAAAACTAAATTTTTATCCTGACTTACTGCATTTAAAGTGAAGATTTCCTTAAGTGAATCTCGGTTATGAGGATTCAATGGTGCCCTTGGATTTTTAATTCGATCATGGGTTCAATATATAGAAAATGCCACCCATATTTTTATTGAACATACCTTAAAAAAGTTCAAAAATTCATTCTGGCTCCACATTTCCAATCCTCTTATGTATCAGGAATGGTCCAATAAACCTCAGTGAGAGTTTTATGCCTCAGCCAAATCTCCATAGTCCCTGTCGAGGGGAGACTCACAAGAATACATGGTCCCCCTCTAGGAACTCCAGTTGTCTTTGTCACCTATCATCATAGGACTTATGTCGGTTCTATGCAATCTTCATCCTCTCTCGGATGATCTACACCTTCTCAGTGGTAGCCTATAACATCTTTGGGCCCATGAGTGTTAGCTCTCCTGGATTCGTCCATCACAAGGGTAATCTGCACAGTCATCCGTACAATGCCTCAAAAGGGTCCATACCAATGGTGGCGTGATATTTGTTGTTGTACATGAAATCAACCAAGGGTAGGTGGTCCTCCCAACTGTGACCAAAATCTAGGAAACATGCATGAAGCATTTCCTCTATTGTCTGGATGGTATGCTCATTTTGACTATCTGTCTGTGGGTGAAAAGATGTGCTCAAACGAAGTTGATTCTTGAAATCCTCCTTCAATCCTTTCCAAAACTAGGATGTGAACCTTGAATCATGGTCTGAGACTATCACCAAAGGCACCCCATGAAGTCTCATGATCTCTTGAACGTAGAGACGCCCCAATCTCTCTACGGAACCCTTCTCTCGAATAGAAAGGAAGTGGGACGACTTGGTGAGTCGGTCAACGATCACCTAGATGGTATCATGCCCTCTAGACGTACGTGGTAACACCATCATGAAGTCTATTGATATCCCTTACCACTTACACTCTGGTATCTCAAGGGGTTGGTTCAAGCCTGATAGTACCTAGTGCTCGGCCTTCACTTGCTGGCAAGTGAGGCATCTAGAAACAAACTCTTCCACAACTTTCCTTATCCCTGGCCACCAGTACTGATGTTGGAGGTCCTAATACATCATCATCATTCCTTTATATACTACCAAGGGGGGTGTATAGAAATCCCTCAACACCTCTTCTCGTAGAGCAACTGGTACAACTGTATATCCTTTGAAAAGGATAGCGTGCTCCCCACCTTCAGAATATTCGTCATGTCTGAGGATATCTGAGCACGTGTAGTCTCGCAGCTACTGTCTCTGAGTTGCCCCTCCCTAAATCATTGAAGGAGTGGAGGGGAAACTACCATTGACTAGAGGTAAACTATCTCATCTCTATCCACGTAGGATATCTGAAGAGAGGCTAACTGCTCTAAAGCCTCATTCAGTAGCTGCGAACTCGATCTCCAGCTAAGTGCATCTGCCACTACGTTCCCCTTCCTAGAAGTATAGAATATCTCAAAGTCATATTACTAGAATAACTCTATCCAACTTCATTGTCTTAGATTCAAGTATTTCTATGTAAATAAATATATGAGACTCTTGTGGTCTGAGTAAACAATAAACCACTCGCCCATCAAGTAGCGTCGCCAAATATTCAGTGCAAAGACTACTGCTGCCAACTCCAAGTCATGAGTCGCATAATATTTCTCATGAGGCCTCAGATTTAATGATCCATAAGCAATCACTGCATCATCATACATCAGGACACAACTGAGTCTGGACCCTGATGCATCATAGTAAACCATGTAGTCAGTCCCCTCCTCCGGAAACCTCAGGATAGGAGCACTGGTCAAGCTCTACTTCAGTTGTTGAAAGCTCTGTTGGCATGTCTCTTCCCACAGGAAGGGTTTCCTCTTCTTTTTCAAGGCATTCATAGGTGATTCTACTCTGGAGAAATTGGTTACGAACCTCTGATAGTAGCCTTCTAATCTAAAGAAGCTTTGCACCACAATAACACTCCAGGGTGGCTCCGAAGCAAGTATTGCCTCGATCTTCGCTAAATCCATAACAACTCTATCCTGTCAGATGACGTATCCCAAGAAGTGGACCTTCCATATCTAGAACTCACACTTTGAGATATTCCCATATAAATGGTGTCCTGGAGTGTGTCTAGAACTATCCATAAGTGTACAACATCCTCTTCCTCAGATGTTGAGTACACTATGATTTCATCGATGAATACCACCACAAATCGATCGAGGTATGGAAGAAAGACCCTATTCATGAGCACCATGAACACTGCTGGATCTTTGGTCACGCCAAAAGGCATCACCAAGAACTTGTAATGTCCATAATGACATCTGAAGGTTGTCTTCGGTACATCTTCGTCTCGTACCCTGAGCTGATGATAGCCTGATCTGAGGTCTATCTTCGAGAACCACTTCTCTCCTTTCAACTGGTCAAACATATCATCAATCCTCAACATAGGATACTTGTTCTTCATGGTCACCTATTTTAGGTGCTAGAAGTACATGCATAGCCTCAAACTTTTGTCTGCCTTCTTGGAAAACAACATTGGGGATGCCCATGGAGAAACACTGGGCCTTACAAATCCCTTCCTCTGTAAGTCCTCAAACTGTCCCCTCAGCTCCTGGAGCTCCTTAGGGGCCATCTGATATACTTGTGTAGATATTGGTGTTGTTTCTGGGTATAAGTTAATGTGGAAGTCTACCTATCTACGAGGAGGTATTCCTGGGACATCTTCTGGAAAGACATCCTCATACTCATCTACCACCTCTAGAAACTGTGGACTCTCCTCATCCACAGTGGGGTAATTTAGGAGGGTGGGTTTTTTTTAGTTTTATGGGGTAGGGTTTTTAAATATTGGGGAAATGGGTTTGTTCAACGCCACATGAAGTGGCGCTGAACAAAAAGTGGGTAAAGCGCCACTTGAATTGGCGCTTTGACCCCACACCACCCCCAAACCCGATATATATATATATATATATATATATATATATATATAATAAATTTATATATTATAGTAAATATAAAAAAACACAATAAATAAAAAATTATATTTTTTATAATAAATACAAAAATTATAATATTTTTATTTTTATATAATAAATATTTATAATAAATATATAATAAATATTATAATATTATTATAATAAATATACATTTTTTATACATTTATTATACATTTATTACAAATATTATAATGTTATAATATTATAATATTTATTATAATAAATAATTAATAAATATTTTAATAAATACTATTATAATAAATTCATAATAAATGTATAATAAATGTATAATAAATATTTATAATACATTTATATTTATAATAATTAATTATTATAATTAAATATTATAATATTTATAATAATAAATATCTAATAAATGTATAATAAATATTATTATAATAAATATAAAATTATAATATCTATTATAATATTTATTATTATAATATTTATTATAATAAATGTATAATAAATATTATTATAATAAATATTATAATAAATGTATAATAAATATTATAATAAATGTTTAATAAATGTATAGTAAATGTATAATAAATATTTATAATACATTTATTATAAATGTTTATTTATTATAATAAATATTATAAAATTTAATTATAATAAATGTATATTTATATTTATATTTATAATAAATATACATTTATATATTATAATAAATCTAAATTTATTTATTATAATAAATCTATATTTATTTTAAACATTTATTATAATAAATATGTACAATAAATGTATAATAAATATTATAATACATTTATTTTTATTTATAATATAATAAATGTAATATGTAATTATATATCTTTATTATATAATTATCATATGTATATTTATTATATTTATAATTATATAATTATATTATAAATAAATTTAATATGTAATATAATATAATAAATGTAATATGATACATTTATTTTTCAATTATAATAAATGTATATTTATAATTATATAAATGTATAATAAATATAATAAATATAAATGTATAATTACATATTACATTTATTATAATAAATAAATAATTACATATTACATTTATTATAATAAATGAATTTATATTTATAATTACATTTATAAATGTATATTTATTATAACAAATATATAATTATTGTAGTTATATAATTATTATAATTATATAAATATTATAAATATATAATCATCGTAAATATATACTTATTATATATATATAATTAATATGGTTTATTTATATAAAAATATGATTATAATAATTATATCATTATAATAATTATATAATTATAAATATTATAAATATATAATTAAAAATATAATAAATATATAGTTATAAATATAATAAATATATGATTATAGTAATTACATAATTATAATAAATATGTAATTATAATAATTATATAATATTTAATAAAGTTTATTTATATAAAGATAAATTATTTTAATAATGTTTATTTAAATATAAATTTATAAATTTTAAATATAATGTTTATTTATTTATAATTATTTATAAATTTATAAATTTATATATAATTATTTAAATACATAAATAAACCATATCAAATTTATTTATATATATATATATAAACATTATTAAAATTATTTATATTTATTATATTTATTATAATATATTATAATTATGCTTTTATTAAATTTAAAATTATGTATTTATAATAGTATTATATTATTTATTAAATTTACAATTATGTATTTATATTTAAGCAAGTTTATTTATAATAAATATATAATATTATAATTATTATAATAAACCTTAATAAAAATAAATAATTTTATATATATATTATTATAAATATTATAATAATTATATATATAATTATTTATATTTAAATAGATAATTATAAATTTAATATTATAATAAATACATAATTATAAATTTAATAAATACATAATTTTAATATATTATAATAAATACGTAATTATAAATACATAATTATAATATATTATAATATATTATAATAAATACATAATTATAAATTTAATAAATACACAATTGTAATATATTATGATAAATATAAATAATATAAATAATCTTAATAATGTTTATTTATATATATATATATATAAATTTATAAATAAATTTAATATGGTTTTTTTATGTATTTAAATAATTGTATATAAATTTATAAATAATTTATAAATAAATTTAATATGGTTTATTTATCTATTATAATACCTAATTATAAATTTAATACATAAGTATAATATTATAATAAATACATAATTATAATATATTATAATAAATATAAATAATTTTAATAAGGTTATATATATAATTTTAATAAGGTTTTTATATTTAATTATATCTTTATTATATTTATAATTATATAATTATTGTAATTATAATTGTATATTTATTATAATTATATAATTATTATATTTACAATTATATAATTATTATAATTGTTGTAATTATATAATTATTATATTTATAATTATATATTTATTATAAATATACAATTACTATGTTTATATATTTATTATAATTATATAATTATTATAATTTTATATTTATTATAATTATATATTTATTATAATTATATAATTGTTATAATTATAATAAACATTATTATAAATTTATTCTATTTATTTTAGTTATTATATTTATTATAAATATATTTATTATAATTATAATTATAATAAATAAGATATATATATATATATATATATATAAAGGGGTTGGGGAGGGGTTTTTGTGGGATTTGGAAACAAAAACCCAAGAGCGCCAAATGAATTGGCGCTCTAGGGTAAAAGTGTCTAGCGCCAACTCATTTGGCGCTAGACACACCCAGTTTTCAAAATTAAAAAAAAGTGACCCTTTAAATTAAAAAAAAATTAAAAACCCCTATCCTTAATTTCCCTCCTCTGTGTCAAAGGTCATGAAAGCCAGCTGATATGTAATTGGCTGCACACTCCTGAGTGCAAGTCCATCTCATGCTGCTCTGTTTTTTCATTCTCACCAACAAAGGAAAATTGGCCTCCATCTATGCATCTACATCGCATTATACGTCACACGTAGTCAATATGTGCATGGACTGCCGATAGTCAGTCCATGCCTAGAATGAAGTCATGGTGATTCAACACCGCTACTAGAAGATCTTATCTGAAACTCTCTCCTCTAAGAGTAATATCACACTGTCGGCACCAGTGTGTGACCGATGAATCTCCTCCCATAGAAGTATCCAAATGCAAAGGATTAGCTAAAAGCTCAGTCAGAATCTCAAAGTCCCAAACTAAATCCACGACAAGGAGAGAATTGATAGCACATGTGTCGAAAAGAACTGATGCTAAATTAGAGGAGATACAGATCATACTTCATATCATCTTAGGGATGTCAAGATCGTGAGACTCTACTGTCTGTAGTTGGGCCTGCCTTAGTCCACCTACTCCCTGAGCTCATGGTGGACTACCTGGGGGTGGTGGTGGTAGTTCATGGTGACCCTGACCACCTCTCGCTACATGTCATGCTCCCCTACCTCATCTGCCGCCTGGATGATGCTCATGCTCCTACCGTTGTCGCTGCCTCAGTGGCCCCTCCACCGTCTGTCGATCATCCATGTGGGGAGTCAGACAGTCACGAGCTCTGTGACCCTGTCCCCGTAAGAAAAACAGAGCATGCCTCATCAGTGGCTCCCTTGACCTCTTGAGCCTCTCACCTCTGACCCTACAACTCGGGGTCACCCTCCGGAAGGTCTATCCCACTTGGGCTTCTACATTATATGTCTACTGCCAGCTACATAAGACTCAGATACCTGTCGCCTGGTAGGGTCTCTCACTATCACTTCCTACTCGGAAAGGAAGCTCTTCATCAGCAAATCTCACTCTAGAACCCCATCCTGCGTCGGGATGCTGAGAGAAACTATCACAACTCTAATCTCTCGTCGAATCCCCTACACAAAGATCTGGGCCCTGAATTAAGGGTCTTGTACCATGTCGGTGGAGTATCGGGAGAGGTTAGTAAATCTCTCTGAGTATTGAGCCACAGTCTAGATTCCTTACTGCAGATGTAGCAGCTCCTGAATACACATAGAGCATAGTGTCACTGGAATGAACTCTTCCCTAAAAAGGATCTCAAAGTCTGTCTAGGTGAGGATTGTCTCCTCATGTACCTAGATCGTCAAGAACCACCATCGTCATGTCGATCCCTGAAGAAGGCTAGCATCCAAGATCTCCATCTTCTCTTTGGGTGTCTCTACTAGGTGAAAGACCCACAAAACCACCTCAATACAGTCCTCTACTACCTGGGGGTCCGTCTCACCTCAAAACCTCGGAGGCCTCTGTCTCTGGAACTCATGCAATGCACTCAGCAACCGTGCATGATCTATTGGTAGCATCAAATGTACAATGGGTGGTGCTACTTTTGGTACACCTCCTAAAAGATCTATCACTATGAGTGGTCCTTGTACCGATGCCTCATCACTCGGTGGGCCACTATCACAATCTCTAACTAGAATCCTGGATGGCTGTCTTCGTGGAGGCATCCTATAGGAAACAGATGTGCCACGGTCAATACGTTATACCTAGTGAGCCGACTCAATAAATATCAAGAAAACTTTTCAAAACACTATCAACTAGTGTTTTCATGTACCGAGTTAGAAAACAGAATTCAAAGTCCTGGTTTATGAATACGTCGGCCGCTGCACCAACACTAGACTCTCTATACTAAAAACCAAACTCAAGAAACTTTACACCATTACCTCATTAAAAGTAGACTCTTAGTTCTTCTGGTATAACCAACCACCCTTTGATACCACTTTGTCATGACCCGTCCCACGGGGCCCAGGAATGACTACCCCAAGCCCGCCATCCATAGGTCAGGGGTTAGTGACTAGCACCTGAAGGATTTTTCCAAACAGGTAAGGCATTTCCTTAGAGATATGTACACACTAATAAAGTGAAACTGAAGTAAACAACCCAAAAAAAGTAAGGTATAACCAAGAGAGTAAAGTAAAACCACAAGTACAACTATAAACTAAAAACAGTGGGTCGGAATACAATCCCTAGAAACTAAAAATAAAGTAAACAGTTGTCACATCTGCTCTGTAGCTCTACCTGGAGGGTATTAGCTATAAGTATGAAGTCGAAGAAGATAATATTGACTGATCTCATCACACCAAGATCCACCAAGTCCCAAACCTCTAAAGTCTTCCTCAGATCGTCAGTAGTCTGCACTAGACACACACATGTGGGTGGAACTCATGTAGGGGTGAGTATAAAAACTCAGTAGGGGACCTCTATACCCCCAAAGGTATCTCAAAAATCCACAAAGGAAAACATCACAAGAAATACCACAAAGATAATATCACAAGCATGATCTAAATCATGAAGCACAAGGAAAAAGAGACAGCTCACTCTAATGATATAACTTCAAGGTTACTGGGATAGGGATGACTAGCCGTAAAGCCAGATCATCCTATCCATAGTAACTCTACTACTGACCCGTATAGGTCACTCTATGTTGACTCGTATTGGTTTATATATTTTGACCCATATTGGTCACTAGTGCTGTCCCATATTGGTCAATGTTGATGACCCATATTGGTCGTCGGTGCTGACCCATATTGGTCGCGGGTGTTGACCCGTATTGGTCGTCGGTGCTGACCCGTATTGGTCACCGGTGTTGACCCATATTGGTCGATGGTGTTGACCCATATTGGTTGCTATTATATAGGTAGGGAGGATTAGTCGTATAACTATATCATCCCACTCTGTAGTTTCTGATGTTGACCCGTATTGGTCGCTCTTCTTCTTCATGTCACAGCCATCCATTGGATTCCCACACAAAGCATGCCTGATCTCCGGAAGACTCTGCTCCTCAATCCATTGGTCATCTTTCAACTGGTACTAGTTCCCACTAAAATCATACCCAATGGACTGCCCTGTCATAGGGGTCCCAACGTGACAGACGACGCATCGATCGGATGCTCAGTCTGTGAGATATGGGCACTTTTCTAAAAAGGGCCTAGTTAGATTCAAGTATGATCCAACCCAGGTTGCATGTCTAACTCTATCAAACTCACTTAGAGTATATCCAAAGGACCACCTTGTTACAAGGGTCCTTATTCCATAGACGGCGCGTCGATCAGACGTCTGGTCTGTCAGTTACATCCCTTTCCATGAAACAGGGGTGATCGCACCTCGGTCTATCCTAACTCGGTCGAGCCTACCGAAATATTCCAAAGGGACCGCTTCCCAAAACGGGGGTCCCAATACCACTAAAGGCATGTTAAGTGGACACTCGGTTCATCAGTTATGGGTGTTTCTTTATTCGGGGGCCGATTGGGTCTGGGTCTGGTCCGACTAGGTCAGACCGGCTAGACGCAATGAGTCTCGGGGTCTACTTGACCCCGCCCGGGTCCAGCCCGATTCACAACGTCCGGCCCGTCAAGGTCGGACTAGCTGGTTCATAGGACTGGGTGGCAGTTGTTTTGGCCTGCCGGGTGGGGCTCAGCCCACTCGTGCTGGACCGCTGGGTCGCGGGTTCGGCCCATGTATGGCTGATGGCGGACCGCTATCTCCAAATGGACCCACGGACATGGGGTTGTTTCACCTGGTCGGTGGGGCATTTCCGCACTGCATTCAACGACCAACCATAGAAGTTCGATCTATATCCAACTGACGCGGCACGGTGCAGGGCCGCGACACCCCCTCCTTCTATGGCCCGCTGGCCGCAGCTGCTGCCACCGGCAGCGGCTGCGGGTGCCACCGTTCACCTATGCGGCTGGCTCAGGTCGGCCGCCTCTGGCCACCGCAGCGCACGATGGTGTGCCACCTTCCCATCACTCGTGGCCAATTGTCGCGGGCCTCCTCCAGCCACCGTCGGGCCCCGCGGGCACAGCGCGCCAGCAGTACTTTCTACGGCCCACCGGACGTGCTCCGGTGGTCTGTTCTTGGTGTTGTCTGCGCCTGCAAGTCACCCTAACTTCCACCATCATAGAGTGACCCTCTTTCTTGTGTTTCCATCAAAATTGAGTAAAGTCATCCCCGAAGAACGAAACATAAACGAAGTGGCAGAGGGTCCAGACCTTATTCGTTCGGCCAACACCCTCCGTGTTAACATGATAAGAAGTGGGAGAATATTTATCTAATGCTAAAGATTAAATAAACTCATTTCAATAATGTTAAACTAAAACCAAACATAAAACCCCTATCTTGAGATCTGTTCGAGGTGTCGTGGTTGCGGCGGGAGGAGCGTCCACGTTGGATGGAGTCATCGGCATTCATCGATCCAAGATCGTTGCCACCTGAGCTTCCGTCCTTTGTTGGTGGATGTTGCCACAGAAATCTGCTAGAATTTCCTCACTTGAAGAATTCATACCAAAACCCTACCTTGAGATCCATTTAAATAGGAGGGGGAAAGGTGAGTAACGCATTGAAGAATTAATGAGATTCATTAAATGATTTAATGAACCTCTTCTAATTAACAATGGTGGAGTTATGTATTTGATGAGTCAAGCCATTTATTGGATTGAAAAGTCACCGGTACCACCACCACCACTCATCCGTTGGAGAAAAGTAAAATAAAATAACAATTACATGTTATTTTACTTTTCTTTAAAAAGTCCAAAAACTAACTTTTTCTCCTGACCTACTGTGGTCGAAGTGAATCTTCCCTTAATTGAATTATGGTGCTGCAGATTCAATGGTTCCCTTATATTTTTAATCTGAGCCTCGGTTAAAAATATATAAAACATTTCCCATTTATTTACTTAGAATACCTTAAAAAAAGTTCAAAAATTCATTTCGGGCATACCGGGCCTCAGAATAATGCGCTGTCAATTTTCAAGGACTCTTAATAATCCCAAATAAATTAAAAAATAATTTACATGGAATTATCTGGGTCTTTACAATAAAATACTTCCCCATTAAATAGAATAATGTGGGTTTCGTAGAGAACATACCTTAATATACTTACAAGTTTTGGGTATCTTTAAAATAACATGAAGTTCCATTCTTAAGAAAATATAGTGCTGAGGGTACTTTCAATGTGTTGGGTTATCCATAGAAAATAGTAATTGGGTTAAATATGTTTCCTTTATAGATGACCAAGTAAATGGTAGGAAAAATCATTCATCATGGTTCATAAATATAATGTAAATATTCCAAATCATATCCCTCAGGAGTCTGTATCCATTTTTGTACTCTTATTCTCATTCATCATGCATCAAAGTGATGATTGATTCAATTCTCAACAAACCCTTTTTTAGTGATTACTCCTAAGTGAATCTATTTTATATCCATATCCTCTTTCCAATATCCATTTAGGGATGTATTTTATTGAAAACTAGGCACAATTTTACTTTACCAAAACATAGGATGGTTTTCCTTTCATAGAAAATATTGAGTTTTTCGATGGTTTTGGTAACTCTTGAATCAAAAAAAATTATTAGACGAATAAAAATATAGAATTGTAAATCCCTTAAATTCATGAGTAATCTGGTAAAATATATTTCATGGAAATGTATGCACCACACAAAAGGAAATGGGTGGTAAATATAACATGAGTCAAAAAGAATAAAATTCATACATAAATACCCATTTATATATTCGGTAGAAATTCAATCATAACTTCTTGAAATATAGGGTTTAAAAATTGATCTTAAAATAACATGAGTAAATTAATTTCATAATATAACATCTTAAATATGTTTTATATACGAACTAAATAAATGAAATTAGGTGCATAATACAAAACATGTCTCAAAGAGAATAATTTGAGATAAGAAATAGTAACCGCTTTTTTAGAATTCCATAAAAATACTTTAACCTCATGTATCATAAACATATATATCATTATAAATTAATTAATAACCTTAATCATATCCATTTTCATTCATATTCTTCATGGATATTCATTCTCTATAAGAATACGACTAATTTTTCATATTAGGTGTTTGTAGTTTTGATCATTTATACTAGTTTCATAAAAATGTTGTATATATTCATTCTTATTACAAATATCATACTTAATAGGTTATTAAAGTTACTATTAGGGATTATTTTTAATAATTTATGTTTTTTAAAATTCCTTCTATGAGTGTTTTATTCATTATCCATGAATATAAAATTGATAACAAGCATGTTTCATTGATTATTAATGATCGAAGGTTTTTTCTTAATTAATGAATTATATGTGGATATAACATTTATAGAACCAAAAAACCATTATTTACACATCTATATCAAATTACAATAGTAATTATTTTCCCATATTCATTCATTAGATAAATTCATAGTATTTTTCAAGTAGGTGGTTAAACTGATCCAAACATGAATCTGCCATGATTAATGGATAATTATGTGGTGGTTTAGTTGTAATATAATTATAAAATAATTGTAAAAATTTAATTGTTGTTTATTAGTGATATATATAATAATTTTAAATAATTATAAAGATAGTTTAATTTAAATAAATTCATTACATAGAAAGAAGAGATTATTTTCCACATAGCATGCTCGTTTTAAATGATTGAATTATAGATGGTAGTTTTTTTATAATATAATTAATAGGTTATATAATTTTTCATACCATTACCTTAATAAAATAATAAAAAACATATTTATCCTTTAATAACATCATGATACCCATCCTTTTAAGGAGGTTAATGAAAACAAAACATGTTGTGTCATAGAGGTTATAGTCCACACAATGCATGAATGAAAAATTCATTTTTAATTTGGATACATAATATAAAAACATTAACTATACTATAAATACTAAATTCATTATATAATATTGGGGAAAATAAATGTAAAATTTAAAATATAAAAGTAAAATATGTTAGAGAAAATATTGAACTTATGTTGGGAACTTTGAGTTTCTCTTAGAGGATTCATTAGAAAAGAATGGATTAGGATAATATATTGTGACCATAAGCTTATTAGATTTAAATATGATGATAGGGGATGTAAATATGGAATATTTTTAAGAGGAAACAAAATTTTTGGAGAATTATTGATGGGGTGGTGAGAGGCCCCTTTTATAAGTTGTGGGAAAGGAATTTTTGTAACCATTTCAACTTAATATAAATAGAGCACATGTTAAACATGTAAAGTGGCTAAAAAAATATTAAATAATTTTTTGGAGGGTAATATAAGATTGATCATCACTCAACCACTCAATTATATAATTTTTTTATCATGTTTCATTCCCTCTACCCCTTGAATTGACACTTTTACTATTTTATCTTTTAATGTGGTAACTCATTTTTACCTAAGGTAACATAATGTTTATGCCTAAAAAAGTGTTCCTTATTAGATAATTTAAAAATAATGATTCTAAATTTAAAATAAATTTTTTATTAAATTTTTATAAGTATTAAAAATTAATTTTAATAAACTAAATGTATAATATATTAAAACAGTTTTTAATAAAAATATTTTTTCAGTTATAAAGTATCAATCATAAGTTTATAAACTATAATAAATACTTTACAATGTATAATTTTAATTATAAAATAATTTTTTTATCAATAAAATGGTTTCATAAATTTATATTTCATACTTATATACTAATAATTGCATAAAAATCATAGTATAAGTAAAAACGGTATATTGTACTATTCACATAAAATCATTTTTTTTAGAAAATTCTAAAAATTCATATTAAGCTAATATATTTATGAAAATTTAAAAATTGAAGTTTTTAAAAAAAGAATTCCAATATTTATAAATTAAACTTTTAAATATACACATGAATAAAGGCTCTTTAGAGTTTTAATTGTATGATGGTTTAGGATATGATATTTACCTTCTATATTCGGGTCTTATGTATTATAGACTTGAAATGAGGGGGGTTAAGATGGGGAAAATTTCATTTAAAAAACTAAATTTGGATAGTGGTCAATTTTGTAGGAAAAAATATTATTTTTAAGTGTTGGGAAAAAACACCTCAAGGTGTCCTCTTGGTATGTTTTGGGTGTGATTATATTTGTTTACAATGTCAAATGACCATGAATGAGTATGAATGGTGTTTGCTGAAACATGTGTTTAAGGTGATATAGTTTCCTGGTATTTGCCAAATTTTTGAGCCTCAAAAAAAGAAGTTTGGTTTTTGGAAAAGGAATATTTCCATGTTGGAGTGAACAATACATAGAACATTAAGTAAAGTTCAAAAATTTCAAAGGAGGTATGCGGAGAGGTTCGTGGAAGGAAAAACGGTTCGTGGGGAGGCTCATGATTCATAGAAAGAAAAGAGTTCATGGAGTAGGTTCACAGGACGCCATGCAGATCATGGGAGTCTTTCGGTTCGTGGGATGGAATGCAGTTTGTAAGAGGTTTTTATTACATGGTATGGATTATTGTTCGAGGAAATGAGGTGGTGATTTGAAAATCCTTGAAAAGCGTTATTGGAGAAAAAGAGACGGTGATTTTGGCCACTGTGAAGGAAGAGAGGCTATACATGGACCGTGTAGGGAAGAACAGTTAGTGGTAGGGGAAAGGTATGTGGTGAAGGCTGCACCACATTAAAGATTTTATAAATCTAGGATTAGAAGATTTTGAAAATCTATTTTTCTATATAAGGAGTGTTAATCCCATAATTACTGAGTGATATTTTCATAAGAAAATATCTTTTCTTTGGGAATTTAGCAAAGTCTGAAAGAGGTTAATGAGGAGGATTCTCTGAAGGGTGAAGTAGTTCACAAAAGAAATTCCATGAAAGGGTGTTTGTGTAGAATTGTATGCTGCAAAGAAATAAGGGGGTCCATGAAAGAAACAGTCAACGGAAGAAGGAATTTTGTAAAATCAGAAGTGGTAAGAAAAGGCAGTACGTGGAATAAGTACAAAGAGGTGGTATGTAGAGATGGTTTACGAAGGTGTTACGTAGAAGAGAAAGAAAAGAAAATTTGTGGGAGAGGAAATCTGTAAAGCATACCCCCTAAATAGTTCTCAGAATAAGTAGGGTGGTAGAATGAGGACTCAAGGAAGCCTGCAAAGCACTAAAACAGTTCACGAAAGTAAATTCTTCTAACTACTACTACGAGGAAAAGTAGACCTCATCTACGAGTGTAAAAGGGACTTCAATATGTTATCTAACTACATTTGAGTATATGTTCTTTAATGTAAATAAAAGGACCTAAAATTTTGTAAATTTTGTGTTGATCCCTTCCAAGAGCAGTGAGTGAAGGAAGAGGAAGATGATGGTCCTTCCCACCAGTATTGATCCAAAGAAATAGACATAGTGATTCACCCTTGAGAATCTCATGAGAAAACCCTAAACCTTTTTAAGGCAGTAATCTTGGTCATATAAGATCTAGATCTAACATTGTAATTGGTAGTGATCTTTAGTAGATTTGGTACATCTGAACATCGTCATTGTATTCTCCATGGACGTAGCCCAGTGAGGGTGAAACAAGTAAAATCATTGTGTCCTTTGCATGATTTTATTTTTGGTCATACATTGCTACGGGAGAAAGAGAGAAGTGTATTTTTTACTAAGATAAAGATTCGAAGGGGCCGTGGTTTTAATCTATCACACCTTGATTCACCCCCCCCCCCCCACCCCCCTCTCAGGGTATTTGACCTAGTATACCTAACAAAAAGTATAAATTTCTGTTTTTTCTTAAATGATGAAAGGTTTAACATAAAACTACTTTACAATTTTATGTATCAAAATTGTATTGTTTTCTAAAAAAATAAATAAAAATGACTATAAATGTATATAAATTATGGTTTTCATTAAAATTTTATGATATATAATTTCAAAATAGAGGATTACTTTTATAAAAAAATTTCCAGGGGTTAACATCTTTTTTAAACTATAACTTAGTAATAGTCTATGAATAAATATCTCTAGGATATATTTACATAGTGGGGATCACATTGAATTATGTTTATAATGGAGGTTAATGTTTATGAAATCATAAGGATGTTTACATATCCTTTATTATTGATATCTTATTGTGGGTGATGACTTGAAGTGGTTTTGAAATATTTGTATTGAAAGCATAGTGACACCTTTAGTTTTAGGTATGCCTTGTGTTTATTATTATTTTTTGAAGTATTTGTATTTTTTGATTTCATTATAGTTATGATAGTGAGGTTTATGTTTTGAGATATGTTTCAATCTATGTGTTGGTGATTGGATCATGGTTTGGTTATTTAGGATGAGAGGTGAGTTTAATTTGTGTTTTGGTAAGGGTGTTAGTCTTCATTTGATCATATCCTCAAACTTCTCAAGTTTTACAAGTTATGTAGTATAGAATTTATAATGTCATTTTCCTTTAGATAATTAATTTAAGAGGTTATTTGGGTTACCATTGGAATTTGGTTAAAAAAATCATGTCCATTTGATTCTTTGGTTTTGTTTAAGGGATCGTTTTTTATTTTTTGTTTTGATTTTAAATTCTAAATGTTATGAAAAAATTATAATTTTTTTTTACTATTGTTTGAGGTTTCACAGAATTTTTGTGTCTTTGATAATGGTTAGGAGGTGGTTTTACCTAAATTTTAAAACTATAGGTGACATAGGGTACCAGGTGGGGTGGAATCAGGTACCCTTTGAGCTATGCAGTGGGGCCAGTTTTCTAGAGGTGGGACTAGTTACCCGATTTCCCATACTATATAGTCAGTAGTTCTAGGCCTTTTGTTTTTTATAAAAGTTCATTTTTTAATTTTCTATAAAACTTATTTTTTTTTAAAAAAATCTTCCTTTAACTTCATTCTTCCTTATCTAGTTGTAATCATCTCTCATAACTTCTTTGGGTCTTACACTTCCCCTTCTACTATCTCATGATTCAAGGGTGATCAAGGGTAGTCCCTTCCATCAATTAAAGGAAAATATTCTCCCTTTACTCTCCTCTTAACTCTTCCTTATTCTTCTTGTTTTTCCTTACCATTACTAGGTATTTGGTGTTGTGATTCCACCAATACATAGTGATATGACCTCTTATTCAAGTGTTTACTATTCTAAATGTTTAAGGAATATTTTAGGGGTTATTTTCCGTATATTTATCACCATTTTATGGAAAGTGATTGAGATTTGATTTTACCTAAGTATTTTATATTTTTATGGTGAGTTAATGGAGATTTATTTTTGAACTAATTAGGGATTTTAATTGTGATAATATTGGATTAATTTTTAGAGCTACTTTCCTAGGATTCCCATTAGATTTTTTCATTCTTTATTTTTTTTAAATATTATAATTAGAATTATTTTATTATGGATTTATAGATTTATGGATTTTAATTTCTTCCCTAGTGATTTTAGAAATGTGTTAAATCTTTCCTATGATTATTTTATGTGGTCTCAACCCTCAAAGTTATTATCTAGATATGCTTATGACATTATTTCCTTATGTTTTATAAATTATTAATAAATCTAAACTTGTGTTTTTATAAATATGAATAATTTTTTTTAAATAGTATTTATAACAATTTAATTATGATCAATGGGTTTTTATATGGAACTATTTTTGATTATTTATTTATGCTTGGTTCTTTAAAAGACCTTGATATAATAATTTTTGTGAATTTTATCTCTTTTAAGTTCTTGGGGTGTATGTAAATGGTCAACTTGAGTGAGTATGGTTGAACCTACTCTTCTATTTGTTGGAACTTTTTTCCTTGTATACCCAAACCACTTTGAGAATGGCTAGTGAGAAGGGAATAATTTATTAAACAAAACTTTCATGGTGATACTCTATTTTGGATAAAGTATATTCCCTTAGACCTTACTTTAGTTATATGAATTAGAACCACTTATTCCCTTATGAACCTGATTTAATTATAAGTCAAATAACCATACTTAGATTTGGTTATGTGTTTTCTTCGATGATAAGATAATGGCTTGGTTGATTGGGTGAGAAGTGGTTGTTTGAAACTTAAACTTACTTGGTTTTAAAACCAAACATCACATTCTCTATACACCAATTTGAGTTTTTTTAAAATAGGTATTTAATTCATTTTGGGTTAGTTAAGGATATAAATTACTATGTTTATTCTCTAAAAAAACAACTTTTGGGAAATTACTTTCTTCATTAATACTAAATCCTTAAGGATTCCCTTCCTTTTCATAGTGTTTTGTTATAACCCAGTTGATCATTCAAATTGGTTTTTCAAATATGGATACCTAACTAGTTCATACTTGAGTAGCATGTTTGGAAATATTATTCCTTCTTTATTATTAATTTCTAAGAATGAGAAATATAATAATTCCCTTTCCCTTAGGAATATTTAATTTCATAATTGTTGGTTATGTAATTTTAATAAAGAATTATGTGTGAAATGAGTTCTAAACCATTTCTTATATATTAATGAAACAAGTTTTAATGTGTTTTGATAAGTGTATAAATCAAATTTTCCATCATATGACTCCCTTTCCTTTATGGGTCAGCAAGTGCATGAAGGAAAGGGAGTCATATGATCATATTATGGAAAATGTGTCACATGATCGTTTGATAAGAATTAGGTTCGAAGGAAATATTATATGGCCGTATGACTGAGATATCATTATGTGATCACATGATCGATGAGTCTTCATTAGATCTAAGGGGTTTCCATGTGAAATAGAAAAGTATTGTATAAAGGGTTCATGTGTTTTTACAATGGTCATATATTCCTTTAAATTTACTCATATAAATTTTGAGTAGGGGGCTTTGGATTCATGTAATTCTCCTTATCTCTCTTTTCATATCAATTATTTCCTATGTCGGGTAACTGTTTCTCTCATATCCCAAAATTCTTTCCATTTTCCAATTTTAATAGAAGTTTTTATAGGCGTCCCTCCGCCAATATATATTCCTCTTTAAAAGGTGTTTGAACCATTTCTACAGGTTAATTATGTGGAATATTTTTCACACAATCCATATTGGTGTCGTTCATTTTGTGTAACCAAGTTTCATGTCACTATTAACATTTACCTAGTGAATCCTATGACAAACAATGATTTCTCACATGATTTATTTTTCATGGGGAGATCGCTTAAATCTAGGAGGTTAATCTAGTAAATAATAGAGACCGCATTATTTTCCCATCACAGAAATATTTTTTCATGTGATTCATTTGGTGCCAGGTGATTGTGTATCTAAGGCATTGTGTGAAGATCAACAACCACATGAAGGCCCTATCATGAATAGCCCCTATCACCTGGCTTTATGAAATCATGCAAACAAGTTGGTTCATGGGATCGCATGTCCCTTTGAGGGTTATACAATCACATAACCCAATATCATGAACCTTAAGTGGTCATGAAATCTAGGAATAAAATATATCTTCTATTATAAATGATTTTTACATTAAAATTGAACTTATTCTTTTGGGTATTTTCCCTACTTAATTTATCCAATCATTCATTTGGGGGTGTCAAAAAATTCTCCCCTCAGAAAAATGTTTAGAATTATAATGAAGGACTTGATTCTAAGAAAGTGAATGCATACCGAAGTCCCTTGGGATTCTATTTATCATTTGGTATTCCAAGTGACTTTTGGTATTCCATGAATCTAGGGGATGGATACTTCAATGGAAACTCATAGGTTTGAGAGCTCTCTGATTGTTTTGTGCAGTTTCATGAATCACTCACCTGCGACCTCTCATATGAATTCTTCACATGAATTCCTCATGTGAATAGATCACATGATCCCATCACGTAACCATAGTCACATGAGATAACTATGTGATCCTTTAGTTTAAAAACTCACATAAATGGATTGAATAATCAATCAATGTAATCTAATTCAACCATGTGTCACGTATTCTCATCTTGTTTACAAAATTTCTTAAATATTAAAGGGTCATGTGAGTGCATGACCCTGTTATGGTATCGTTATTATGTTACTTTATATAGGTCATGCGCTACACATGATGTTTCCCAAGTCATGTGCTCCCTTTTTATTAAATACCCTTTTAAATCCAAACTCTTATATTTCAGTACTTTATGTGAATTTTACATTTCTTCAGATATAGATTTATTCAATAAGTGAGATTGAGGAGGCTAATTTTTTTTAAACTATCATGGTCGATAGTGTGGAATCCGACCAGTGCATAGTCATTCAGTCCACTCACAAGTATCATACAAGCATGATGGGTACTGATCTATCAAAGTGAACATGTTTTTATTAGTTTCCCTTGCATATATGTTTTCTCCAAAATTATTCCCTGATGTTTCCACCTTGGTTGGGGATCATTCTGACCTTCTGGATCCTCAAGACCACAATATTTTTAAGGAAATCATTTTGTATGTTGCTCATTTCATCTTTGAAGAAGACCACTATCATGAATATGTATTGATGCCTTTGTTGATGAATTTTGAAGGTTTATGGCATGAGTATAATACTAAAACCCACATTTACCATTAAATAATGTGAAATTATATATCTAATTAGGACTTTGAGAAGTTATCCCACTGGTATATTTGTTTATATGGAATTTTTTAGGTGGATTGGGGCTATCCCTCTGGGGTGCAGTGTACTACCATAGAGTTTTCATCTAATCTAGATAATATAGGTTTGTATGAAGCTATTTAGGTTTCTCTAACCCTTTATTATTGAATAAAAGTTCTATTGGAACACCTAGTCAGTTAGTGGAGTATATACACCAATACATTTCATTTGTTACATGGAAAGGTTGATGTTGGTCTATTGGTTTTTGAGAAGATCTATGGTGTGCCAATATTAGGATATATGTATAATTAATTTATCCCTCTTTTTCCTTATTGGGATTATGTGTAATGTACTTCTACCATTTAAAAGGATTTGATAAACTTGGAAAAAAATACCATTGGGAAGTACCTATATCTAGGGTTCGACTTCACCTTCAATAAGTGGATCAAGCTATTCATCAAGAAGACTCAGCATGAACCTATCAACAAGAATCCTGATGAATTCCCATCATGATAATTACATGGTAGTATAGTGTAATTTATGACATAGTTTAATAGGGTTGGTTCAATGATAGGTGATGGTTGGTAAATTCACAGGCCCATCGCCATGTCCAGTTGGACGGCTGCCAAATGATGTACCTGAACATATACTTATTCATAGTATGTGAGAATGGGGTAGTTAGGGAATCTAATTTCATGATGGAATCTAAAATGGTAGGTTTCATACATATCGGATTGTTCATTCCAATATCATTTAATTTATATCTCTAAATTCAGTATATCTACCAAGGAAAGGCCCCATTCAGGATATTCAACCCCTTCCAAGTGCTTTGGGATTATATGGGGAACCACATGTGTTGTTATGAGTTCCTAAATACTCAAAAAAATCTATGAACCTATTTCATGACATTTCTCCAAATAATTAGTAGGGCTAGACACAACACATTGAAGAATTAGGAGATCAAGAGCAGGCTTAACCAGTATGGTTAGTTTGTCTTTATTCCATACAGAGTGTCTAACTGTGAAATAACCGACAATAAAAAGGAACATCAGGAAGCTTAAACCTATAATGGCCATATATGAGGATATTTTATCTATTTGGATAATTAGAAATATATTTTGTCATTGGTATACACCCTACCAGTTCAGTCAGCAGTTTTGGTGCATTCAGAAAAAGTGCCATACTCCTTCCTACTTCCATTTAGAAAGGCATCTGATAATGGCTCACTAATTATGGTCGATGTTTACCCAAGAGGAGACCTAGGTTTATGAGACCTTACCCTAGTTAGTGTAGGTGTTGTTCTCTCCAAATCTTATGTCGATTCCTGGGTCCTTTCATACCCAAATGGTTAGATGGATGCATTGGTAACAAATACCATAGAATCACTAACATGCGTTGAGAGTGAGGTATTAGGGGATGTAGTGAAATAAATGAGTATGATTCCTAAAAATAAACCATATACTAGTAGACATGTAGTTCTGAATATTCCTCAGAAGAAAACGGGGCACCCAAATCCCACTCCCTCATTAAGAAAATCATCGATCAACATGACAACATAAATTAAAGTTCTGATGAATGAAGTTCTATCTGAAAGGTATACTTCTCTAGCTATGGTTTCATTTCCTATTTTTTCCAACAATGGGATTGATAGAGGAGTAATAAATTGACATTCAAGGCTTGGAGGGTTTTTTTAGGAAAGATAAATAACTGGGTGGCTTCAAGAGTGTGACCTCTCATGAAGGTATCTTCTATGAACAACAACCCACTAAAGTTGAGGCATTTCTAGAAAACCACTAACATGGTGAGTCACTACATCATGGGTTAAGTCCATTTTATGTACTAGAAAATTATGATTCCCATAAAAATAGTGGCTAGTAAAATTAAGGGAGAGAAGAATGGATCTAGTGATGATATAAGATAATTTTTATCGTCACCTGTATATGTTTTTATTATTATTATAACTATGTTGATATTTTTTCTTTTGGATGTTTCTGAAGGATGGTAAAATTCAGTCACTGCTCACCTATTCGGTGTACTATTCTTGGGGTATGGTGTCTACGGTTGAATCAGATGGTCCCTGGGAGGCAATGAGTAGGGATATCCTGGTCAAAGGGATGTCATCAAGGTGGTTTTTTCTAATCTAGAAGAAAAATAATTTTTTCCTCCACTAGTTCCATCTCTTGAACCTCACATTCCCATTTCTTCTAAAGTCACTTCATTACATAAGACTATGAAGAGGAAGAGTTTTAGTTAATTGAATAAGTAGCCTCACCTAGAATCAACATGTGAGTGTTTTACTAGTGGTATTTTTCCTTTAAATTTATCATGTAACTTTTCGTAACCCCTTCAAATATATAGGTTCTCATCTAGTCCAATCAGGGATGAATATATATGTGGCTGAGGTAGATACACCTTAAATCCCTCTAGAAACACCTTTGACGTTGTATGAGTGTTCTTGGAGTGGAATAGGTTTCTAGAGTCCAAACTTGTTCAAACCTAAAGTCCAAAGTAGATGCACTAGCACTCATGACCTTTGACCTACATGAGAGAGTGAACTGTTGGAAGATCCTAGTTCCAAAATTTATTTTTCTACTGATCTAGACAGGATGAAGGAAACATCAAGTGAGTTTAATCATTTATTTTAAAATTGAATATATCATCAGCTCTATATCATATTATTTAACCTCTATTTATGATTGCGTACCTTTAAGGTAATGAATATATTGAACGGAAATTTTCTTATGTATCAGGTTCTTTTCCATAGAGATATTTCACTATCACACTCAAGTCAATGTGGAGGTTTCATAAGTGGTTGATTCCATGGCTAACAAAGGTACATTCATAATGGTTATCATGATTAATGATTATCTGATGGTATTATTTTTCTACTGAGTTAAATGACTTATTTATTTAATCATAGTTACTCCACTTTAGAGCTTATAGGTCCTCTATCCTTCCACTTTAGGATCTCATCCCACTAATATTACCAAATAATAAGCCTTATTTTCACCAAGTCTGCTGAGGGATGCGGGAATGAGTCCCTCACTTAGTGAATTTGTCCCAGAATAAATCCTTATTCCTAGGCTAGGCCCAATTCAAGGATTATTGTACTCATCATTTCAATAACTTAAGTGAAAATTGTGGGTGGATATCTAGAATATAATCACTGAGGGCCCCTTCTATGATATGATATACCGGTTAGTCCACATCCAATATATGTTTACAACTCATGGCTATGGTGAGTTTGACTACTAATCATTCCATGCTAGGGTGAAACATGTGGTCTCCAACAAGTATTATAAGAGGTCCCACGATATGAGGATATATTATTAGTGGAGACCTCATCTTTGGACATGAAACATTGAAATGAGGCCATGATCCAATCTTACTAGCATTCAACAGAAATAGTGACTCACCAAAAGATTATCAATGTTGGTAACACTAAGATCAATAGTCTATAACAATAATTTTCTTACCTGCAGTATATACTGAATTTTGTGGAGAAAACAATGCTAAAATATAAAAGGCTTCTTGATATGGTAAGGAATTCCAGACTTGATGTTGTTTCCTAGGTGTAATCATTACAATAGGGTGTTTAGGTAGAGACCACTTCAGTGTATCAACTATTCTAATCCATAGTCACCCATGAATAAAATATGGTAGATCTAAAGAAATATTTTTAGTGGATATTATTTTAATTTTTTACTTTTAGGATCCTCCTTTTATTTTTAGGATTTTGGAAGAGACTCCAAGATTCGATGTTTCCTCCCTCCTATATTTATCAATGAATGAAAAAAATTTAAACTCCATTTGTCTTTGTCAAGGTTTATTCTTTTTTTATCATCCATAGTATCTTTAAAAGTCACCAAGACATACTAATCCACTTAAAAAATATTAATTCAATCTATATAAGGGTATAAATACTTTGGTTGTAATGAATTTCTTCTTGGGTGTGGATTGAAAATGGTTATCAGTATAAACACCATTACCAATGGACCAGAGCCAGCCTGTTCAAAATAGGTGATGAATTTCTTTGTTTAAAGGGGTGAATGTGGTGAGTATATCATATATAAGGATTGATCTAGATTTTTCTTGTAACATGGGCCTAGTAGGAATATCTTGATTATTTTTGAGGCCATACGATGGTCCCCGCATGGTTTATGTCTTTTTCTCTTATTTACCTTACTTTTTTCTAGGTTTCTTATAAGGAAATCCTAGTGGGTAGATACTTGAATTTTTCTTAGTATTACCTTTGAGGGTTTCAAACTAAATTTTTTTATGTATTTTTTTTTGTTTTTTTAATTATCAATTATAGATCACAAAAGGTATTCATATCCAAAGTAGAGACTCAACTTGTTCCCATACTACCCCTTGTGGGTTTTCAATATTATGAGTTTTATGTTTCTTTCCTTAGGTAGTTTAAGGTCATGAAGATATGACCAATATAGTTTATTTTTAAGGTTTAATAACTTTAACCCATATTTAGTTGTAGTTTAAGGTTGTATATCTTGAACCATATGTCATTTTAGTTTAAGGTTATATACCATGGACCATATGTATCTATAGTTTAAGGTCATAAAACTTAGAATGTATGATATTTTAGTTTAAGTTCATATATCATAGACCATATGTCATTGTAATTTAAGGTTTTATAACTTGGACTATATGTTTCTGTATTTTAAGAACGTATAGCTGGTACTGTAACACCCCAAGTTTTTGTGATTTTTTTTCAATTAATTAAATTTCTCTAATAGCTCATGACACACATAACATCGGGTTAGCATGCATTACATGTAGAACCAAATTAATATTGTGTTACATGAAACTCCAAGTTATAATTGTGCTACATGAAACACCGGTTTAGCTTGTGTTAAACTCAAAATCAAGTTAATATTGTGTTATATGCAACAAAAATTTAATCTTTCACTACACACAACACTGGGTTATCTTATGTTACATGTGACACTGTGTTTTAACAAAACCATGATATATTATTAATATAGTCATTTAAATAGGATCTTTATAACCTAGAAATTAAAATTAGTGATATGAATTTTATTAAATAATTTTTATATACTAATTATAATTTTTTTATATAAAGGTAACACATTTATTAAAAAATACTTAATTTTTAGTAGTCTTTATATGTTTTAAAAATACTATTTTCTCAAAAATTTATTTTTATTTATTTTTGTGAACATTAATAAAATTAACTTTTCACACTATTATAAAATAAATTTTATAAAATAAATTTCATTTTTTAAATCAAAATTACAATTATCTTTTTTGTAAATTTTTAGGTTTTTCAAAAAAGTTTCATTTTTTTAATTAATAGTGAAAAATACTGAATTTTAATGGAAAATTTCCTTTTAAATTAATATATTTAGAAAGTAAAATTATATTTTAATTTTTTTAAAAGTAAAATTAGTTAAATTATACATCCTTTAATATAATTTAGTTCATTTCAATCTATTTCATATAGAATTATGACATTAAAACATTGTTATCATTTGAACTTTTTCTCTTTAAAAACTCATTTTCTCATTGTGTCTACGGGATTAATTTTAAACTAAAAATTTCTACTTATGAGGACTAAATTTGGAAATATGGATTAAATATTTGGAATTAGAATAATTTTTATTATATTATAATTTCAACTTAATTTTTTACCAAAATGAATTGTAAAAATAGAAAAAATTATTTAGCATGGTTAAGGTAAAATGGGTTTACCGGGAGTTAAACTAAAAATATAAGGGTTAAAAATAACCCAAAACCTTTGTAACACCCATTTTTTGGAAATATTTAGACCTTATATCTTGTATTATTGATAATGGTACATTATTGGAGCTATGTTACATGAAACAAACATGGGTGTAATTCTTTCTTTCAAAAGTATTATAAGTGTGCCACTCGCCTCACTTATAAAAGGTCACTGCTTATCCTCTCTTATTCACACTAGAAAACCCTTTTGGTTCAGACATTACCTGAAAATATAACTTCTTATATCCCCTTATATCATCCTATAATCTATATTTTGTACAATAATACAACCTAGGAAGGATTTTGGTGAAAACCTAAAAAAGGGTGCCCGAAGAAGAGGTAACATTCATCAATGAGCATTTTTGTTTTATTTCTTCCTCTACCTCATTAAATTATTATTATACCATTATTATATAATAACATTACTATATTACATATAATGAGATTTTTTTTATTTTAAATTTATGATCTATAACCATCTCCACTTCCAGCAAATTGGTTATGAAATCATCATTCGTGTGTACGGTGGACAACTATCTCAAGAACTGATGTCATTCGTTTTTTCATTACCACATCTCAATGATGGAAGTAATGATGGATTTATTATTTATATATTATATTTATGATATTATTATACTTATTTAATTTTTATATTACACATACCTCCATACTCTCCATTTTGTGTGAATACGATAACGTCGCTCATGTGTACGGAAGATTACCGCCTCGCGAAGTGATGTGATTCATTAACGCTTTACATAGAAGGTAATAATGATGATTTTAATTAAAATATGAAATATATATATAATAAAAATTATTATTTAATGATAATATATCATTTACCTTACTTTATTTTAATGGAAAAAGAAAATGGAAACTGTGTTTATGTATACATACGACCTACCATCTCCATGAATGGTGTATTCCATTTTCTATAACTAAATTTTATGAATTATAAAAAATAAATATATAATGAATATAAATGATATTTATATAATGTTAAACATTCTATAGATTATTATATAATTATTTAATTAAGAGGATGAAAAATAAAAAATTAAAACATATATGAGAAACAAAGCGGTTATTACCCGAAACGCAACTTTAACATGGAATTATTAATAAATGGTTAATAAAAGGTCAAAATAAAATAATATATGGAATGATATATATAAATATTGTTTTTTAACACTTTTATAATAAACTTATATTTATTATATAGGATTTTTTAACATGTATGATGGAAGTCAAGACTTAAGTTAGGGGAATTCTAGTCTCTCTTTTATTTCTGGGAGACATATGTAAATTCACCACTCATTTAATTTTTGTGATGTATATATAGCCCATTGACATGATATATCATGAATATACTTATTTTAATTATATTTTAAGTTTCATTTTATTTTATTCTTTATAGGGGATTATGATTTAAAATATACCAAAACAGTAATGGATTTTTATCTCAATTTTACTTCTTTGAGATGTATGTTATGTTATGAACCTATATTCTTTCATGAGGTGTATATAAATTCCATTTTATATTTAATATCATGAATTTATTTATCCTCGTGATATTTTAAGATCCATTTTATGTTATTCCTAAATGGGTATTATGATTCAAAGTTACCAAATTGGTAATTATTTTATGTTAAAATATCATTGTTTATCAATGATTTCAAGATTCCCTGACAAGTTTTAAAATTTATTTTAAAATAAAATGTTTTCATTAATATTGAGGAAATTTTTTGTTTATAAATAAATTATTTCAAAATGAAAATAATTTTTAATATTTTTTATGTTTTAAAAAGTGTTTTTCAACGTTTAAAGGTTAGTTTTACCAAGATATTTTTTCAATTATTTTTAAAGATTTCTTTATAATATTTCAAGTTTATTTTCAAAGAAAAGGATTTAAAAAAATATGTTTTGAAAATTGATTTTCAAAAAAAAATATCTTCCTTAAGAAATGTTTCAAGTGATTTATCTTTCAAAATCATTTTCCATATGAAATGGAATCCTTCGATGTAAATTATACATTACTAGGGATATAAAACAAACATACCATTAATATTATTTCTCCAAATGGATTATGATGAAAAGGTTTTTATAAAAATAATTTCTCTTCCATGGGTTATACCATAAAAAAATTCTTATGAAACCCATTTCTTTTTCCATGGGTAATGATTTTATGATATGGTGAAATGATTATGAAACCTTTCTATTTTTCAATAGTTTATAAAATGATTAAATGTTTATGAAAATCATTTTATTTCACAGATTATGATGTGATGAATGTTTTATAACCCTATGGAACACATTAATATAGTTTTCATTATGATATTGGAGGGACATATATCTCCCTTCAAATCATTGGGTAAATATTTATATATCATGAGATATATAGAACTATAATGGTGAGTAAACTAGGTTCAGTAAGGAACTGTTTATGTTATGATGATCTTGGGAGTAAACCTTTACTATTATGAAGGATTTGGGAGTGAACCCATTCGACTATGAAGAAATTACTTCAACTGAGGATGTAAGTGTTTCCCACCTAGGAGGTGTAGCCACCCATCTAGTTCCTTTATAATTCTTGTCAATAATCCTTGATTACTAAGGAAATGATTTTCTATTCTTATATGTATTCCACGATTATATTTCTTATGCCAATGTTATATTATCATGACTCATGTTCATTGATTTATTTATGATTCATGCCTTATTAACCTCTAATATTTATTTCATGACACATGATTTTGATTTTTGGTATTCAAGGTATGGTTTTTATTTTTTATTCTCACATTCTCAAACTCTTATGCTCACGTTATGTTTATATATTTCCCTTTTTACCCTTACTAAGAATATAAGGTCACCCTTTCTTATTTTTCATTTTACAAGGTTATGAATAAAGGATTTATAAAGTTTATATCTATAAATATTAATAAATGGTAAGATCTTTGTGGGAAACATTGAAGATATTTCACTAGATTAGAATATTTTGTTCCATGTTTTCAAAGGAAGTAAAATATTATGGTCCTCAGGTGTTTGTTTGTGTAATGTAATTAATATTCATCTAAAAAGATAGAAAATACATGTATGATAATCCTGTTCATTGTGGTTGGTATCAGAGGAAATATTTAGTTAACCTTTGGAAACTAGAATTAGAAAACCTTAGTGAGATACCTATGGATATTTCTAAGGATATGTATAGGTATACCTCTAAGGATAAGCCTAAGGATGGTTCAAATTTTACGAAAATGTCTTGGAGTTCTTGTAAAGTATAGTAAATGAGGTTTCCAAAAAATTACATCCTTGTCTAGATACTACAAGTATATGTGGACCAGGCACAGATGTGACTAAGGGTAATAACTCTAAGAAGTATGCATTTATCTAGGCTCAATCATCACCTGGTGTATGAAAATGGACCTTGTTTCACACCTGGTTTGATACTCATGGGGGATATGATTAGGAGATTAAAAATCTATTTATGAACCATAATTAAGGATTTAAATTGATGATGACTATGAATGAACTAGGACAAAACAAAGGTGTTATAGATTAAAAAAAACTTTCAATATTTAGACATCCTATAAGTGATTATCATGATCATTTGGTTTCCCATTAATATTAGTGTATCCCACTCTATTCTTTTTGGTTTTAGTCAATGATTATAACTAGAAGGAATCAAGTTAACACTAAATATAATTTAAATTTAGTGATTATGAGTAATGAACTTGGATGAGGACTGAAGATATAGATATTGTGATTATTCCTAATCATTTATCATGATATATAACTAAAAATATGAAATTTTATGAGATCACTAAAGCATTAAATAAGATGAGGATGAAATTTTATTAAGGTTATTGTGGTAAAGAACATAGTGGAGGAAATATTTATCTTCCTACATGTTAAAAAGGTGGTAAGAAGAACCATGAAGAATATCTCAAATGGAGGGGAAGATGATATCTTTGTGGAAAAAGACATAGTGTGACAAATTGTTGATGATGTCAATGTATTATATGTGGGGAACATGGGAATTATCTAACTAAATGACCTTAAAAAAGAATTAAATTCTAGACCAAGGAATGAATTATTCTATTCCAATCATTTAAGTGGAAGTATTAAAGTATTTATGTATTGGGATTCAAGGATTATGTGGTATAAGTATTTTTATAATGGTATTTAGGTTATAAGAATCATGAATCATATAAGGATTATGTTATTTTTGGAAGAATATATATATCCATCTAAGATTAACTTAATACTTATGGATTCCATCATGGGTTTATAAGTTTAACGTTGATCATAAGTTCACGGACTTAAACACCTCTCAAAAGGTTTTACATGATGAGAGGTTTTCAATATTAAGGGTATTTTAGGAGTTATTTATGGAAATTCAACCCTTTGGTTTTGAGGAGTAATTTCATTTTATGGATATATGATTAAAGGTATTTGTAACCTTTAAAAATTATCCTATCATTGATCTTAATGTAATTATGGGTTATTTAAATTTTAGAACATTTTTATGTATTTAGTTTTGGAAAAAATATAAATATAACCCGTAAGATGTTCAATAGCCTGTTGCATCCAAAATGGACATGGGGCTTAAACCCACAACCAAAGGGTGAAAAGGGTATATCACCAACCACTGAACTATATGAAATATTAATTCTAGTGGGACAACATAAAGAGATATATTAATGAATATTTATTCTTAGTAATTCAAAAAGTCAAGGCTAAGAGATAAATGTATAAAAGAATGCTATGATCATTATCCATACTAGAAAGGAAATGGGAAGACATCACCATAAGTTTTGTCATAAAACTCTCCAAAACCTCTAAAGGGAATAATTATACATGGGTTATAGTTGATCATCATAAAAAGTCATATCTCTTTATCTATATCAAAGAATATTTATCTTGGGATCAGTTTTACAGGATATAAATTAAGGAAGTGGTATGGTTGCATGGAGTACCACATTCAATTGTATCTAATTAGGATATGAAGTTTACCTCAATTTTTTGGTGAATTATTCAGAAATCTATTGATATAGAGTTGAGATTCGGTATTGGTAGAACAATTCAAACCCTATATTATATGTTATGATATTGTTCAATTTATTTCAAAGGTGGCTTGTATAAAACCTTCCTCTAGTTGAGTTTCCTTACAACAATACCTTTAAATTTAGAATTTATATGGATATTTATAAATCCTTTTATATGTATTGGAATGAATTTTCAAAAATAAACCTATTATGACCTAATCTGGATGATGAGAAGGAAGACAAGGTTAGATCCATTTAACAACATGTAAGGACTGCACAAAGTTGAAAGAAATTTTATTCTTATAAATCTCGACCCGGTATAGAATTTTAATATCATAAAAATTTATCCATTGATGAAATAATGGAAAACTAATCTTTAGATATATTGGTTCCATTAAAATACTTGATCATATTGGTACAATAGCTTATTATTTGGTGCTTCCATTGAACATCTCTAAGGTTCAAGATGTGTTCCATATATATCTCCTGAGGAAGTATATACTTGGTCCATCACATTTAATAACTCATAGGTTATACATCTAGAGCATGATATTTATTATAATCAATAACTAGAAAAGATTCTTGATTGAATAAAGAAATTTATATGAAACCATACCCCTCACCTAATCAACATTTTGTGGTGAAACCGCTAGTTTAAAAAATCTATGTTTGAACTTGAGGATATGATGAGGTATAAGTATCCTTATTTTTGTGTATCATAGTGATTAATTTAAAGGGATAAATTATTTTTAAAGTGTTTAGGATGTAACACCTTGAATTTTTGTTAATTTGTTTCAAATTAATTAAATTTATTTAATATCTTGTGTTACACACAACACTTGGCTAGCTTGTGTTACACGCAACACCAAATTAATCTTGTGTTACATGCAACACAAAGTAAATATTTCACTACATGAAACACTATGCTATATTTTTTTACACACAACACTAAGTTAAACTTGCGTTATATTCGACACTAAGTTAATCTTGTGCTACATGCCACACTAGGTTAGCTTGCATTACATGTGACATTGAGTTTTAACAAAACCATGATATATTATTTATATAGTTATTTAAATGTGACCTTTATAACCTAGTAGATAAACATAGTGATATAAAAAGTAATAAATAATATTTATATATTAATTATAATGTTTTTATATAAATGAAACAAATCTATAAAAAAAGTGTTAATTTTTTATAAAGTCTTTATATGTTTCAAAAATACCATTTTCTCAAAAAATGATTCTTGTTTATTTTTGTGAACATTAATAAAATTAATTATTAGAAATTTTAGAAAATTAATTTTATAAAATAGACTTTATTTTTGAAATTACCTTGTCAAAATTATCTTAGGGTGATTTTTTTTATTTTCTAAAAAGTTTTATTTTTTTAATAAAGAAAAATAATAAATTTTAATTCAAAACTGCCTTTTCATTTAATTTATTTATAAAATTAAATTTTATTTTAAATTGATTTTAAAGTAAAATTAGTTCAATTATACATAAATTAATCCAATTTAGGCCATTGTAATCAATTTCATATTTAATTTTTATATAAAATCATTGTAAAATTTTGAACTTTTTCTCTTTAAAACCTCATTTTCTCATCACGTCTACGGGATTAATTTTAAATTAAATTTTCTAAATTATGGGGAAGGAATTTGAAAAAATGTATTATATATTTTTAATCATCATAATTTATATTATCTAATATAGTCAAGTTAATTTTTTACCAAAATTAAAAGTGAAAATAGTTAAAGTTATATACCATGGTTAAGGTAAAAATGGGTTTATCAGGGGTTAAACTAAACATATAAGGGTCCAAAATAACCCAAAACATTCACAAAACACCATTTATGGAAATATTTAGACCTTATATCTTCTATTATCAAGAACAGTTCATTATTCGATCCTTGTGAAATGAAAAAAAACATAGGCAGAATTCTTTCTTTAAAAAATAATACAAGTGTGTCACTCACCGCACTTAAAAAAGTTTACCCCTTCTCCTCTCTTCATTGAACCTTAAAACCATTTTTTCGGCCAATACCTGACCAAATCACTTAAAACTTACCTCATCTCATCATATAAGCATTATTTTTTACTAAATGACAACCTATGAAGGCTTTTGGTGAAAATCTAAGGAGGATACACAAAGAAGTGGAAACATTCATCAACGATCATTTTGGTTTTACTTCTTCCTCCACATCATTAAATTATTATTATAACATGATTATATAATAAACTATGTATATTAAAAAATAATGAGATGTTTTATGTTAATTTCATGACCTACAACCATCTCCACTTCCACCAAATGGGTTATAGAATAATCATTCATGTGTACGGCGAACAACCGTCTCACGAACCGATGTCTTTTGTTTTTCTGTTACAACCTATCATGGATATAAATAATGATGGATTTATTAATTATATATTTTATTTATGATTTATTATACTTATATAATTATTATATCACATGTAACTTTACACTCTTCATTTTTTGGAATATGATAAATAAAATTTATGAGTTTCATGACACTAGTTGATAGGTTTTGGGATCATTTACAAAAGCTAGGGGAAGACATTCATAGTCAATCACAAGGTCCCTTGAAGCTGGATACACTCCTCACTATTGACCATGAAAGAGATTATGGGGGATTCAGACACACAAGATAGAAAGTAGGTTATAAATAATGAATATTAAATAAGTTTTCTAGAACCCTACATCCTTTTTTCAAAGATGAGTATTCAAGAAGGGTTATGGAACCATACATCCTTTCTTCAAATATGGACAAGGTATATGGTGATGTAATGTCAAGGATATATAATACACTTGGATAGTTGTATTATGGGTTGTGTAAATCGCATCCCAATGAGTTTGAATTGAGGATGCTTGGATGGGGAAGAAATTTTGGGGATGATTGTGAATCACACTAGTGTGGTGAGTACTCATGCAATGTTTCCAAGTATCACATGGGATTATAGAACCTTTTTTCAAGTGAGGATGTCATTGGTTAACATGTTGGGGGATTATATATAGGATCCATAGGTAGACATTTATTTTCAAGAAAAGGGTCCCTTGATGCCATACACACTCCTTTCTATGGGATATGTAATATTTTCAAAGATTTAAACACTAGATAAATGAAGTAGAGTGTGGATAAAAGGATATCAAAGGAGGGATTTTATACCCTAGAGATAGATTATGGGATACCTAAGAAAATAGGGGATTTAGTTTATATTCATGAATCTTAGAATTTATATCAGGAAGTTTAAGGTCGCATGATAAGGACCACAAAAAGGTTCAAGAATGAGTTTTCACATCATTTCCTTGAGAATAGTTATAGTATTTGGTAACATAATTTTAGGGACATTGAATCAACTTGAATAGTTAGATTAGGGTTTGTGTAAATCATGACTAAAATTGTTTGAACCTAGGATGATGATATGAGATAGATATGTTGGGGGTGGCCACAAATCACACAGGGGTGATGGATTCCATTGTGATGTTTCTAGGGCACAAAGGCATCATAGGACCCTTTTTCAAGGTAATGATTCCAATGATTGATATGTTAGGATCTCATATATAGGAGATAGGGGTATAAATTCATAGTCAATAATATAGTCCCTTAAATCTAGATAAGCTCCTTTCCAAGGTTCATTGAAGGTTTTTAAAGATTCAAACACTTGATCAGTGAAGTAGGATATGGAGAAAAGGGTTATCCAAGAAGGTTTCTACCACCCTAAAAGTTGATTCATAATTTACTAAACACATTATCAAGTTGAAGGGATGTGATAAATCTTTTATCTAACTTTTTACTGGATAGGAAGGTTCGATTGAGCTCAACTTATCTTTTTGTAGGGTCCTAAGGTAGATTCTATTATCTTTAGGCCTTTTTTATTTTTCACTATAACTTTTAACTAACCTCTATATATGAATATCTTATCAAGTAGAGACTTTAATTTTTATTATAATAACCTTTATGGTTTTTCAGTATGATAAGTTTTAAGTCTCTTTCACTATCAGTTTAAGGTCCTATAATTTGGACCGCTAAGGTCTATATTTTAAGGTCATACATCTTTGAAAAAAGTGCATATTATTTAATTTCATGATACATGGACCAATTATAAGGGAGATGTGTGAATCAATAGCCTAATTAGTTCTTGAGATGGTATAGAACACTTCAATACCATTTTTAACAATGGATGAAGTCATATTAAATCATAGACCAAGGTTCTCAGATCATGAGTAATAGTATAGAACAGATATAAATAGGATGATGACCATGAATCACACTGAGGTGACAGCCTCCATTGTCAGTTTTTCAGGGTTCATAGGTATTATATGAAAATTTTATAATTTGAAGATAACTATAGTTGAAAGGATGGAGGACTAGATTAAATAGATTTAGGCGGAAAAGTATAGTCAATAA
Organism: Viscum album; assembly: GCA_963277665.1. Lineage (NCBI taxonomy): Eukaryota > Viridiplantae > Streptophyta > Magnoliopsida > Santalales > Viscaceae > Viscum > Viscum album. Next base: position 6,918 of record CAUJRU010000330.1, on the reverse strand, counting down.
GAGGTTACCTTTAAGTCAAATTCAATCCTTTCTAAGGTCCATGGATAATTTTTGGAAATCTAATACACTCAAGACATGAAGTTTTATTTATGGACTAAGGTTCTAAGAAATATGATAAAAGTATCCCAAACCTCGGTTATCCATGGTTATGTTATTGTTTTCCTTTGATAAGGATCGATAAGGGATGATGGTCCATTCCATTTAATGTCATGAAAAAATTGACATAGATGTCATGTAATTTAATTTCATGCGACAAGGACTTAGGTGTTCTGCAATTTAGGGTCTTGTGAATAATACCTGATATTACATTGGTTAATTTCATACAACAATGATGATATGTGCAATGTCCCTATTTTTTCAATTTAAATATTATAAATATATCAAGTAATATTTTTGGATCTAGGAACTGAGAATGAGCCAGATTCTGAGGCCTGATGAGCATGGTATTTATATTATAAATATATTAATATATATTAATATCATGTGTATATAGTTTTCCAAAAATAGTGTAATAACTCCCAAACATGCTATCGGATTAGAAATATAAGACCATTTTTTAGTCTTAAATTTTGGTTTTACACTATGTGAGACATAATCCTTATATTCATTGGGTGTTCGGTTTGGGCACTATCATGGGCAGATAAATAATTAAATAAATACATTATTTATTTAATTGTTCAATTAAAACAAAAAATGTAAATATATTTTATAAATATTTTTTTATGGAAAATTCATAGGGTTATCCGCATAACCCTGAGAATTTAGAGAGATCATTGGAGGAGATCATTAGGGGACGACAACGTATCAAAGGATCACATCGATACCGCAGGGGCCGTCTACACCAACAGAGTTCATGGATCTCTCTAATGATTACGGTATAAGAAAATTATTCCTTATAAACTGATCCAAAATTGAGATAGTATATTTGTTTTATGTGGATTCATGCTGTTTTTTATATCCCTTGTCACATGCGTGTCAATTCCACTAACAATAATGGATTCATTCATTGACATTTTATTTATCTTAGTGTTTATTTGATGGTTATTTTTTTGTTTTTAATTTTTCATTCTAATGAAATTTAATGTAATAGAAGCCAAAAAATAGTTGATATTCAGTCCTCATTATATGGTTTTTTCTCCCCCCCCCCCCTTCATTTATTCACACATTCATTATAGGCTATTTATTTCACACATGGTTTGATGAATAACAAGTATTCATTCATTGCATGATAATTCATTGATGAAACGGATTGATATTGTGGGTGAGGTTCATCATCAAGGGTTTGGTTGAATTGTGACAATAGAGGATGATCTCAGAAGGATTGGTTTGGACCAGTGTTTATCATTCTTTCAAGTTTTACACATGATGATTGTGGCAACACGAATGGCGGTAATGGTTTTCCAACCCGTTTAAACGTCTAGGATCGAATCTCCATTGAAATAAAGGTTCATCTAAACAATATATGCAATCCTTGGGTTATATTAATAGAATATCTGAATTCTATGGTGGTTTTTTCATAATCATGAAGGAACCATAGGTTTTTGATAATCTCATGTTACATAGTGTGTAATCTAGAGATACACACCGTATGGGACCCCTAAATGTCGTAATTGGGTTTCCACAGAAAGTTAAGGATGAAACACTATTTGGTACCTACAACACACCATGTGACATGTTCTATTAGATCATCATGTATCTTGAAGGATACATGGGAATGTACATGGCCATAGACACAGGCATGGGTAGAGTACATGGGCAGAGCCCAGTACTCATACATGGCCAGGTACACAGGCACAACCATCAGTATATGAGAACGATAAAGTGTTCATGGGAATGTCCAGGTATACATAGTAAAAAGAAGATGAACACAGGCATGGACATTGGTAGGTTCGTATTTAGAGGTATACATCGTGTACCCTCTATATACGCCATATAATTATTTTGAGATATTATAGAAACCATTGTTTCCTTAGTATAGACTAGGTTCAGTTGATTTTGGTTTCTTGGTCTATCACTATGAGGGTACTTCATGGAATTACATCCTCAGAATAGGATTATCATCCCCTCTATGGGTTTCATATCGGATAGAGTTCATAGTATCCCTATTTGAGTCCTAGGGTGGGATCATCTATCATATCCTTCCTAGGTGGGGTTTTTGGTATTTGTGTGACCACTATGGATAGGTAATTGATCCCTTATCTAGAAGATTGATATAGTAGGGTTGATGGAATTTCCCAATGGTCTTGGGTGTGATCCCTTATTCAAATAGCTTGATCTTTGGAGATAAATTGATAAATTTCTTGGAAAGGCAATATGATTATAAATTCTTAGGTTACTTTCTTCAATTAAATCATAGCTCATGGAGTGAGAGCTCCTAAAATGAGAATTACCTAGAATCCTCGAGCATAATCATGTGATTGGAAGTGTTGGTTGAGGCCTTTTGAGATCCGTTGTCTGTTATGAGTATATGTGGGTTTTTATTATTGTTATGTCACTTATATTATTGACATATCTATGTATTTATGAGATAAATAATCTTGATTATTTGTGCTTAGTGATTTTAGGGCATCCTATTGGGTATTGATATACACACCCATGTATGGGATTTTTTCGAACATGTCTTGTCTTATGTAGATGACTCACCATTTGATGGCGTCCTAGGAGGATCAGGAATAGACAGAGTATAGTATTAATCTAGATATACCAAGGTGTTTACTAGGTTTATTCATTTGATAGTAGTCCCATCCTTCTGAGTATGTTTGAATCCTTTCCAGTTTTGGTTGGGCTTGTATTTTCTCATTTATCACTTTTTGATACTTTTTTCATACTCTGATGTGGGATAGATGTTGTGAATGTATTTATAGTATCATTTTTTTTAATTTCTTAACATTTTATTGTCTTGGATATGTGTTCATGTATATAGGTACCTAGGTTAAGGCCTCCCATGTGTGATATATTCCTACTAAGCATTGTTCACCATCCCCTAGCCTATTTTAGGTAGGCTAGGGGAAGTCACACTTGGATCATCACTAGCTAGGAAGGCCTCAGTGGGTTATGTCATGATAGAGTGGTACCAGATCCAAGTTCTATTTTAGGACTAGAGTTTTTATGTTTTCTAGTATTTAGTTTTGTTTGGGATTTATGGAAATAGTTTTAAAGTGTTTCGAGCTCGGCTCTTGTAAAGGGTGTTTAGTATTGGTTTGGTGACTAAAATATCCATTTACAAAGACTCAGATAACCTTCTTATTGACTCATTAAATTTAGACACTAGATGTTGGGAAAAACATTGGTATATTCATCATATAGGAATGGGTTGTGGTTTTTATTCCCTTCTTGAGTCAGCTTCTGAAATATATTCATTGACCACGATGTATCTTGTTTATTACAGGATGCCTCTGCAAAGACATCTAGCCATAATTCCACCACAAGATCACAAGGATAATATTTCGAGTGATGAGTCTTTAATACAGGGGCTCGTACAAGAGGTAGTACCTTCGGGTCCTTCTCTAGTTATGTTTCCACCTAATGAGAAGTCAATTGTAATAGCATTTCCATCCGAGTATGTGTGCAGGATAAGCACACTCCATGAGTTTAAGAGGTATCAAACTCCTAGGTTTGGGGGTGATACAGATCCCTAGGAAGCTAAGGACTAGCTATTGGTAGTCATCTAAGTCTTTCTCCTTGTAATAACACCTAAATATTAAATTATTGTCCTTGTAGAAAGTATTCCTCAGGGAACTATTGTGTGATGGTGGAGACAGGTGACTTAGTCACATGATGGGACAGTTCTCTCCATGTTAGACTTTGAGTGTCTCTTCAGTTAGGAGTTTTACTCATCCTTGTCGTGATTATTTTTCATTTAGTAGATTATGAATTTATATTAGGTCAATATGACTTTGGTGGAGTATTTTGTTAGGTTTACTGGCCTCTTTCAGTACTCATTCGATATGGCTAGGGATTTTTTCTTCATGGAATAGGCCACGGACCATGGACTATGTAATGATATAATGGATTTAGTGATATATCTTTGCATTCACACCTATTCTGGAGTACTTTATAGGTATCTAGTAGTAGATATATTCCTAGAAGAGAAGACGCCAATAGCGGACACTGGTAGTGGGAACACAGGAGCTGAAACATTTGAATTTGGTAGTATATGACATTCTTAGAGATCTGGGCATGCCAGGAACTGTAGGAGATGATCCCAAAATAGAGGATCTTTATTTTAGAGCTCTCAGTCTGGATCAAGTTAGCTGAGAGATATGTGGTTCTTCACGACATCCAGAGAAATCTCGCTTAGGATTTCCCAGCCCATCATACAACTCATAGAGAGATGGTCGATAGACTGCCTAGAAATAGGAATCAATATGATCAAGGAGGTACATAGGGTATTTTATGTGGTAGAGGATTAGGAAGACTATCTAAAGGTGTAAGGTGGTATGAATTAATTCCACCACCACCCCCAAGTGGTCCACACCAGGCTTAGGGTGCTAGTAGTTAGGGGAGATGATAGTTGTAGGTAGTGGAGGCCTATGGCCCTGAGGATCCTGGAATTTTTAGAGATGTGATATGTGTATTCTCTAATTTATCTATAGTACTAGTATAAATAAACACAATACACTCTTTTCTTTCCAATTCTATGGTTCGGGACTTAGATATTCTAGTTGAGCCAGTGGCTCAACCCTTGTACTTAGAGACTCGTACCAGAGGTAACTTAGTAATCACACACTTCATCCAAAAGTGTAACCTAATGCTTGGAGGTAAGAGATTATTATGTGATATCTTTATAGAATTAATTAATCCTTATGATGTCATATTAGGTATAGGCTACCTATCCATAGTCCATTCCTAGATTGATTGTTTTAGGTAGAGGATGTGGTGTATCCATGGAGAAAAAATGAGGTTTTCCTTCATGGGTGAGAAGTAAATCTAGGTAAAGAAGGAGGAGATCATATATATGAGTTTTCAACTTATTACTCACTATTTGGATATCATGAATCTTGGAGTAGTGGATTCTATGGGCTACCAGTTTCCTATTGGTGTGGCAGAGTATAAGTATGTCTTTCCTGAGGACATTCCAGGTTTACCTCCCCATCTAGAGATATAATTCTCCATTGACATATACATCAGAATAGCCTTAATATATATTATATTATATTGGATAGATCTTTAAGAGCATTTAGATTTGATGTTATAATTATAGGATTTGCAGAACAAGGTCTTTGTGAGACCCATTGTTTCCCCCTAGGTATCTCCAGTGTTGTTCCCCAAGAAGGAAGATAGGATCCTGAGGTTATGTATGGATTATCGACACTTGAATGAGGTGGATATGAAGAATAAGTATCAAATACAAAGGATCAACGACCTCATAGATCAGTTTAGAGGGGTGAGGTGGTTCTCAAATATCAACCTCAGACCAGGCTATCACCAACTTTGAGTACGAGATTGGGATATATCGAATATGGAATTTAGATGTCTCTATAGTTAATATGAGTACTTTTTTATTCCTTTTATCATGAATAATTACCCAGTAGTATTCATGGGACTCATGAACTAGATCATTTATACCTTCTTGGACTATTTTTTGGGGGTCTTCAATGACAATATCCTAGTGTACTCATCGTCTGAGGAGGAGCATGCGAGAAACTTGATAATAGTTCTAGACACACTCTGAGTGTACCAGCTTTACGGGAATCTCTTGAAGAGTCTGTTATAGATTAGATAGGTTCACTTTCTTGGACACATCATCTCATCCAATGGTGTATCTATGGACCCGATGAAGTTCTAGGTTGTGTTAGATTGGGAGCTACTGAAGAGTGTGACATAGGTGAAGAGATTCCTTAGGCTGGTAAGATAATAAATGATTTTTTTGTTTGATTTATCCAGGATCTCATTATCTTTGACTACTTTGACCCCGAAGGGGAAACCTTTTGTTTGGACGGAGAGGTTCCAACAGGATTTTGTAGAGCTACGACATAGGATGATGATTGCCCACATATTTATATTATTGTAGGAGGATATCGTGTATTTAGTGTTCATTAATTCCATAGGGTTTGAACTTAGTTGTGTTTTGATGTAGAGGTAGTTAGTGATTTCCTATGGTTCTAGGAAATTAATACTGCATAAAAAAAACTACATGACCCATGATCTTGAGTTGTTAGTGGTAGTCTTCACCCTTAATATTTAGTGAAACTACCTTATAGGTGAGTATTTTATCATCTAATATAACCACAAGAGTCTCGAGTTTATATTATCTCATAAGGATCTTAACATATGATAGAGGTGATGGTTGGAGTTCCTCCAAGATTATGACTTTGATATATTCTATACTCTTGGTAATGGGAACATTGTGGTAGATTCTCTTAGCAGGAGATCTTGATTTTAGTTTTTGTCCAAGGATTAGGAGTAGTTAACTTTATTTCACTTGTCCCTAGTGGATGATGATAGTGAAAATTATCTATAGTTTATGGTTTTTACCCCACATCTTATACCACATATAGGGGAGATGAAGTAGGGAGATACCTAATGTGATACCTTACATACTCAAATATCCACTAGATTTTATCTTGATGGATTTTCTAAACATGGGCAGCATGTCATGATTTTCAGAAGACGTGTGATTGTACCAGTGATGTTGTTGGAAGAGGTTATTAGGGAGTTTCATACATCCACTTTGGTGGTGTATCTAGGTTTGGTGATGATATACTAGGACCTCCAATTTTAGTTCTTGTGTCCAGGAATGAAGAAGGGTGTTGTAGAATTTTTTCTCTCAATGCCTCACTTTTTAGTTGGTGAAGGATGAGCACCAGTTTCCAATGGGTTTAGCTCAATCCCTTGAGTTTCCATAGTGGAAGTGTTATGGGATATATATGGATATAATGATGAGGATTCTACGAACATCTATAGAACATGATTCCA